>HG995359.1:5505248-5734303 GCA_905333045.1 Lysandra bellargus
ATTGAAACACAGGTAGATTTTAGAAACAAGTTAACAGTTTTCCTTTTGTCATTTGTCTACTCAACAGCACGCATATTCAGAATGGGATAGAAATTATAGAGAGATATGTGTGCTAGAATCATCAACGAACAAAACTATTCTCTTGCTTGCCAATCTGCTTCTTATAAATCCATCTGTCTGTGTGTCTGTCCGTCTGTCTGTTTGTCTTTCTGTCTGTCTGTCTGTTACCACTTCACGCTCAAACCGCTGAACAGATTTTGCTGAAATTTGGTATGAAGATACTTTGAGCTCCGGGAAAGGATATAGGATACTTTTTATCCCGAAAAAATGTACAATTCCCGCGCGAAAAACGAGTTTTGACGCAATGGAGTTGCGGGCGTCATCTAGTTTCGCATAAAAATGAGGCCAATAATAATATTATGCTTATGTCCTAGTATTTCGATCATGTTTTATTAATAGATTTAAGAGCACTAGTAGATTACATAAGAAAACGCCCCTGACACATAATTCTGCTTTTTTGAGGCTATTCTAGTCAAGATATGAAGCTAACATTTCTTCCAGGCTATTCGTGTCTGGATGACTGTTCTCCCGGGATTTTTCACTTCAACTTACGTAAGTGCTAGGAGAAATTGCTTAGAGAATTTATTTACGGATCTGTATTAGGTAACTACTTGTATCTTCAATTTACGCGCTTTGTAAACAGATGTACGGATGTAGGCTTTCTCAAATAAAGACGAATTAAAGTAATAAATAAATATGGTATGCTAGCTAGTATCTTATGTTTTGTCTTTTTAGAACTTGTACCAACACATGCCACTCGCAAAGGAACCTACGCCTGTCACAGCTAGCATGTATAATGCCCTTCAGGAATGCACAACAAAAAATCTGGAGAAGACGCAAAGAGAAATCGGGGCATCTAGTCAGGATGATTAATGAGGTCTCGAATACCCGAGATCCTGGAATTCCTATTCAATTCCAGATTCCAGGGCTTTCCAGACATCCAGGCTTAGAATTTAGATAGAATCGTTTCCTCGTAAGCGGCAGGACGAATTTGACAAGATGAATTTCTATGCACTAGCGGTAGAAGTACCTATTATAACAATGGATATTTATATATATCCTTTTGTATTGTAAAGCTAAAGAATGTATGTTAGTTTGGACACGCTAATCTTAGGAACTACTAAGCTGAATTATTTTTTAGACTGTATAAAACATTGACCTGCGAGTTGCGACCAATAGGAGCAAAGAATGGAAAATAATTATGAAAAAAAAAATCAGCCAAGTGCGAGTCGGACTCGCGCACGAAGCGTTCCGTACCGTTGTAGAGCAAATATTGGCCAAAAAATTGTGTTTTTTGTATGGGAGCCCCTTAAATTTTTATTTTATTTATATATTATTATGACGACCTATGTGGCTCAATGGGTAGAGTGTGTGGCAGCTGAAGCCGGGGGTCGCGGGTTCGAATCCCGCCGACGGAACAAAAAGTTTTTCAATGTTCCTGGGTCATGGGTGTGTATTAAATATGTGTATGATATAATAAAAATCTTAAATATATGTATAGTAAAAAGTATTTAAGCGTCCATAGATATTATTATTATTATTAATTATCAAATAACACTTATATATATTTAAGGCCTTTGTGAAAATTTTAAGTGGCTACCTGTTGCCATTATTGATATCGAGCAAAAAAGGCTAAAAAAATAATGTTTGTTGTATGGGAGCCCCCCTGAAACATTAATATTATTTTGTTCTTAGTATTTGTTGTTATAGCGGCAACAGATATACACAATCTGTGAAAATTTCAGAAGTCTAGCTATAGCGGTTCTTGAGATACAGCCTGGCGACAGACAGACAGACAGACAGGCAGGCAGACAGACAGACAGACAGACAGACAGACAAACAGACAGACGGACAGACAACGAAGTCTTAGTAATAGGGTTCCGTTCTTACACTGTAGGTACAGAACCCTAAAAACAGGGAAAATTTGTTACTATGAGCAGACTTGGACAAAGTAGTAAGTAACAGCAATTGTAAGCTAGACGAAGACTTAATGACCTTCGGAACACAACCAAGCAACATTGTAATCTGCAATCGCTTGGAGTTTTATTTTCTTTGGTAAAGGTGTCTAGACTCTAGAGCAGAGGTTCCCAAACTTTTTTTTCTCATAAACCACTTTAAACATTTTGCTGGATCCGGTGGACCACCCCCCCCCCCCTGTTCAAGGCCGGTCTGACAAGCGTATTCATCCAACAGTATCTTTAATTATTTTTTTTTGCATTCTAAGTTTGAATCACAAGTCACAGTAGGTACAAGGAACCAACGCAAATATTTTCTTGTACTTGTACTTGTAGGTATACACCTAGATATTTAACACAAAATTACCACACTTTTACTTATTTCTAAATCTCCTCGCTCTGTAATATTTGATCTATTTTTATAGACCCCCGTTAACGACTCGTGGACCCCCATTTTTTTCCACGCAAGCTTCCTATCGGGCTCCCGTGGACCCCTGAGGGTCCACCTGGACCACTTTGGGAATCAATGCTCTAGAGTCTAGATCATAACATTTTATTATTATTTATTAGCTACAAAGTTAATTGTTAACAATAAAATATAACTTTACATGGGCCAATTGACACTTGATGTATGTATGAAGCATAAAGCGTCGAGAATGACATGTCAATTATTAAATCAATAGACATGTTTATTATCTAACTTCGACAACATAATTACCGATGGTATCTTGTCTAAAAGCCCTGAATTCAGATATCAACAAAGTTGATTTCGAAATCAATAATTCTGTTAATTGTTACAAAAGCGATTGCCTAATATTAATGTGTATGTTACGCTCAAAGACCAAAATCTCTCAATGAGCGAAAAAATGGTTCACAACGCGTTGGCGTCAAACGTGGCGCAAAGTGATATTGTTTGTTATTGTTTTTTTTAATATAAGGTAATCTGATCTTAATAAATAATAAGTATTTAGTTTTATTTTTCTTTATATATAATTTAAATATTAAATTATATAATATATTAAATACTAAAAAATATTTTTTAGAGTTGAAATATTTAGTAGTAAATTTACTATTTATTTAAATAGTTTTTAGTGTTTAAATATTTAGTAGTAAATTTCGTAAAAAAAAAATTTATACACAATTTTTTTTTGTGTTTAAATATTTTGAAGTTAATTTTTGTACAGGAACCTAGGTAATTACTATTTTAAGCTGAAAAATCACTCAAACGTGTTAAATATTTTCGTATGAGAAAATAATTTTGGTATTACGTATGTATGAGAATTTCGAGGGTAGCCCGGGCTCTTAACTAATTACTAATTCAATCGAACGGCGGTTTTCGAATCAGCTGTAGTGTGGAACGTTTTGAGCCACTTAAATATTCAATTAAAAAGCTGGACTTGTGATTGAATGGCGTTGTTTTATCAAATGATTGAACGGCAATTTAAACCAGTTGGCTGCGACACATATACGACATAATATATGCACTTTGCATGAGATCTAGCGAAAGCTAGACTCCAGGTACTACGCTGAAAACTCTCCTGAGGAATCATCAAAGATTTTTGTCCTAAAATGATCAAAAGGATATTCTCTACCTCTAGATGTAAAAGATTAAGAGATATTAAAGGACCCGGGATGCGGGATCCCGAAATACCGGGATCCCGCATGCATTATGCGGGACTAATCCCGGTCGAAAATTTTGCGGGATCCCGCGGGACTGGCGGGATTACAAAGAAATGTGATCCATATGCGTAACTTTGTACGCGGGGTGCGTGAACTGGCTACAGGCTGCCCGCTAAACAATTTAGCTTCAATTCACACTTTAAATGACAATTGAACTAACCAGCGTGGATGCTGAGCGAGCATTTCCAGCTGCTAGCTACCTTGTGTCGAATATCAGGAACCGTTTCGGAATCTTTGGGCACGATTTTTACCTATATTTCGAAAAGAATTTCGATAAAAGATGGACATAAAATAAGCAATTTTTTTTAGTTTTTTTTAACTACATATTATTATTACGAAGCCATTCCCAAAAAAAATATTAGTTTTTCTTTATTTTTTTTATAAAGTCTGAAGTATGGAGGTGTTAATAATTAAACCCTTGAAAAAAGTGTCAGACAAAGTTTGTTTTATTTGAGATTCTAAGAATAAAACGGGGTCTATCAAGTAAAGTCATTATAACAATTTATTTTAAAAGTTTAAATCCACCCAGCGGGATCCCGCAAATACCGGGATTGAAATTCTCTTGCGGGATTGCACCCCCTAATTACTAGCGATCCGCCCCGTCGTCACGCGGGTATAAAATATATAGCCACTGAAAAAATTATGCCTATAGCCTTCCTCAATAAATGGGCTATGTAACACTGAAAGAATTTTTCAAACCGGACCAGTAGTTCCTGAGATTAGTGCATTCAAGTTAGCCCTTTCAAATAATTTTCCCCGTTTTTTCCACATTTTCCTCTATTTCTTCGCTCCTATTAGTCTTAGCGTGATAAAATATAGCCTACAACCTTCCTCGATAAATGGGCTATCTAACACTGAAAGAATCATCAAAATCCATTGCCTAGTTTTAAAGATTAAAGGGAACAAAGGGACATGAGGGAAAAAAGCGACTTTGTTTTATAATAAGTATAAATGTCCCGGGTATTTGGGCCTTATCGTCCATCGCGTCAAGGCGTCAGTAGTCACCCACACCGCGGCGCAAAAAGTCGGAGCGTTGCCCGCGTCGCCTTGAACTTGCCACGTGCACGTACAGACAGCACCTGCACTGTGGTTAAAATAGAGTGGCAAAAATTAGACATAAAAAACTAAAAAGTAGAACTTCTTGGATAAACCAGAAACTAGAAGTAACGCCTTTCATGAAAGTCTCTGAAAGAGGATGCGCTGTATGTGCATCACGAGTCACGACTCACGACCCTTGTAAAATAAATCCAGAGACTAGAAGCACCTAGAAGTGGCAGGGTCATTCCATGACAAACGATACCGAGGGTAAAATAAATAATATGTGCTTTTTGCATTTATTCTGATGAATTTAGAAAGAAGACATTCCAAATTGTATTATGCGACAAAAAAATTAGAAAAAAACCCGTTATTTTTAAGTTAATGGGTCTTCAAAATCTCCAGTAAACTAAACTGGCTTAGTGACTCTTATGCCTTTGACTATTGGAAATTCAAAAAATGAAAGAACTATCAATGTGACAACCGTTTTGCCACGTTGTGATTCGAGGGTGTCATTCGTATTATTGGTGGAATACATTAAAATTCCGAAAAAAAATATAATTATCAAGCAAAAGGCGTGTTTTCTTGCTACATTGGCACTGTAACGCCCGAAACGAAAAATCGGGTAACTATTTTATTATTGTAACTTACAGATTGATTAGCTTAATAATATTTAGTAAAAGAAAGGTTGTGATGGTAATGATTTCAAATACTAACTAATAATTCAACAAGAGACAAATTTGATAGCTTTATTTCATGACTGTAACGCCCGAAACGTTTTGGTTGTTACAACTTTTTCATACATCATATTTCATCGTATCTTCAATGCATGGTGTGTCAGTGCATGAGGTGGATGATTTTTATAGTTCCAAAGTCAACAAAGAAGGGTTCCTTTTTAACTATGGAACCCTAAATACCTATAGTTTCAGTCTGTCTGTCAGTTTGTTTGCTGTTGCTGTTTTGCTCAGAGATTAAATAATAATACCCACACCGATTTCGGTGTCGGTGGTTTCATTGAAACCAGGCCAGTTAGTTACGCAGGAGTAATTTTATAGTGCCCAAGTGTGTGCGCAGTACACAAGAGCACTCTCTATTCCTTTTACTCTCATAACCCAGTGGGACGGAAGACCGACATGACTGGCGAGAGATCAGGCGCAGGACCGACCTTTTACATACCCATCCGACGCATGGATCATACTTACTTGATAGAGAATCAGGTGATCAGCCTGCATTGTCCTAACCAAACTTGGAAATAACATGCTGGCCCGGCCTCTTATTGAAAACAAGCAGTGGAAGAGCAAATAATGGTAAGGGCGTAAGCGACAAGATGGTTTTTGTCGCGTAATTTAAAAACCATAAATACATTTCATATAAGCTATGGGCAAATTAAAGTGTATGCTTGAACCAATCTATGTACAAATTTTGGAAGCTTAAATCACTCTCCTTTGTTGGCAAAATAGGAATCCCTTTTTTTACAGAGGTATTTTTGATTAATTATTCTGTGTTATATAAGTTGACCAATTGTGTTATGCTATGGATAATTCAAAGACAAAGACATGATGAATACTGACAATGAGCTTTAATTTCTTAGCTTTAGCCATTGCTGAGAAAAATTGATATCGCTACAGCCAAATTATCAAGGCGCCGCATTAAAAATTCACATTCATTGACTAAGTAACAATTTTTTTCAAAAACTAGCGGTACAACGGAACCCTACACTTAATGCGCGTGGCCCGATACGCACTTGTCCGGTTTTTTCAAGAAGCTGCTAATTTATGTTAATCTAGAGTTCATTATATTAAATGTATATTTATTATCTAGTACCTAAATTAGTCAAACACTAATTTTGTTTACTAAAAAGTGTTTAATTTTTGTACTCGTAACGCCCGAAACGAAACCATGGTAACGCCCGAAACGAAGCTAAAACGTATTAAAGAATAGTAAAACCTTATATGTAACAGTAATTATGTGGTAGCTGGATAGTAAATATTATACTCTTGCGGGCCTGTAATTTTTAGAAAAGGTTCTCTAAGAAAATTCGCTGAATTTCATATAAATGTAACAGTGGTCATAGAGGCAGAATCGTGTAACGCCCGAAACGCACACTTTTTGACTTATAAAATTGTTAATCTTTATGCTAAAATCTACAAATTTTACAATTAAGATAAAGCTACTAAAAACGTAGAGAATAAGACATTTTAATCGCTACAAAATCATTTCAGAATACATTAAAATGTTAACTTTAGTTGTACAAACGTAACGCCCGAAATGATGGAATGGCCGGGCACCTATCGTGGAAGTCTCAGAAAAACACATATTTGGGCAGTGTGAAATAAGAAACATCTCATCTGAATTTTTTTGCGACATAGAAAATGACAACAACCCAAAATCTTAAGGACGACCTTCAATCTTTTTATCTCCTTTATAGCAAAGATTCTCACGTTGCTTTTCTAGACTTTTCACAAGACATCGTTGCTAACCTTACACCGCAAAAACAACTACACCTTTGCGCGGCAAGGTGTATTAGAAATTACTGAAATTCCTATCAAGTCGGTTATAAAAGAAACATCAATTATGGTTTTACATTTAATGCACCATCGATCATACGCGAGCCCTTGTTGTTGTTGCAGCCATCGTGCTGTCAAATATCCTGACAAGATTAGCAATGCTAATCTCCGCTGGAATTGCAAACTACAATGTTGCATCCGCCCGTTTCTTGTTCTAAAGTAATTTTCATGTAGAATATCATGTTAATTCTTAAAAGAAACTTCAAACCAAGATTGATAGAGTAGGGATAAATATATAAGTAACTAGCGAAGGAAGGAGGAAGGAGAAGGAAGTGGAAGTTTACCACTTCCCTCTCAATATAAACCTTCCCTAGACTCCCATGAAGATTTCAAGGCTAAAATTAGCCAATACATTTGGAAAATATCAATGCAAGATGCGCCAGCTAGACTTAATTCCTGCATCTGAAAGCCCAATTATTTTACCAACGTATTCAACAATTTTCTAGCATACGATGAAAAAAAGGGACAGCACATTTAATCAAAGATTAATAGACAATGAGTACACTAAAACTGGCATTGAGTTAACTATTATGTAACCGGCCGCCAAGTTCAATGTAAACAAGCAACACCATCAGCTGCACTCGGATCAATAAACCTATTATGTAAACAAACATCGAGAATCAATCATTAGAAAATGATACGCTTGCCCGGACGCAGAGAAAGGAATATTCTGATAAATCACATCGTAAAAACTGGAAAGCGTGAGCGAGACTCGCGTACGAAGGGTTCCGCAACGCACGAAAAAGACATTTAGGTAACCTAACTTAAATTGTAACCCTAAGGGGGCTAATAAAAAAACTATATATGTACAGACGCTATAATACTTGGACAATGTTACAAGAACAAATTCTTGTCTATCAAGCGACTCATTTTAAGTATCAGACAGGGACTAAAACATTGTAGGTAAATAAAACTTAAGTAAGTCTTCTCATCGATAAAATGTTATGTAAGCCATACACGCTACGGTCTACCGGAAAGGTCACCTGTGCAGTTATGCCTGCGCAGGTGTTACACGAAAGAATTGATTTTCGATTTTGCGCCGGTCGCCTGCGCAGGCTCAAAAAACTGCACGGGTCTATTCCCACACACATTCCGGTCTACCTGCGCAGGTATACCTGTACAGGTGGACTTCTCCGGTAGACCGTAGCGTGTATGGCAGCCATTAGTGTTTATTGTGTTATACAGTGACAAGTGGCAATGATATCTGTGAAAATCTAATTGTCACGGATATAATAAGATACAAATCGGTGACAAAAGGACAACAGGAAAAAAACATAGTATTTCATTTTAACACTTTGGATGCGGAACCTTAAAAAATATAAGTAGAAAAATATACAGATAAATCACATCGTAAAAATGTAAACTTGTTTAACAAAACTCGTTATATGCAACATATTCTCAAGTCATTACTTTTGCTTTTCTAGAGCTTTCAGTCGAGCTTTTTAAATGTTATTATTTATTATGTATGTATGTTACGAGCAATTAATATTTTAACAAGATGCCAAATGTAGATATTTATAATTGGTTCCTAAAACATGTTTTTACGTAATTATTGTGTTTCTAGGGTTTTTTGTGTGGGGGAGCAACGCACTTTTAGTTGTAGAAATTATTCTAATTGTTATTATAACCACTTGTCACGGTATGAGGGGAATTGCGGATTCGATAGAGCGTGTAACAGGTATTTAATGAACAAGTGACGATGGGCGACGCGACCAAACAGAAGGGTGAAGCCAAAGTTCTGCGAACCGTAAACTAAGGCCCACTGGCCACTACGCCTGGCCAGTGGCCAAACACACACATGCAACTATTAGTTACGTTGCAAGTTGCAACTTGCATGTGTGTGTGGCTTAACCATATAACCGTACACTAAATAAAGGCTGTTCGAACTACACCACACCACATACATGCAACAAAACTACGCTTAGGTCCAATTTCAACAACGTCTGGTAGTTTTAATGGCTTGTTAAAATGGCATGTCTTCTCTTTTATTTGTATGAAAAACGAAAGAGATAACGTCATACTAATTCGAGCATTAACTTTAACAGACGTTGGTGTGAAATTGGCTCTTAACCTTATAACCGTACACAAAGGCCGTTCCAACTACGCCTCGCCACACACACATATAACGAAACTACGCTTAAGCTTATTAGTAGAGCTGTTTTTTGCATACAAGCATAAAACCAGCTTCACTTTTTTATTTGGTCTGTGAGGCGACGATTAAAATGCCTAGTCCTTAAGCATGTAATTCCTGTACTCAACAGGTGTGTCCCGTACAAGGATAAAGGTTTTTTATATCGAGGCACTACGATAATATCAAGGTTCTTGTGGCAATTCGATAACACTACATTACTTTTAGGGCGTCAACTCATTAAAGATAGGTCCTTTCGAAGTATTGCTAATAATAAGGTTTATTAGAAAGCAAATACATATAAGAAACCCCCAAACAGTAACACAGAACTATGTGCTATCTATAAGCATTAAGCAAAGATAATAAAAATTAAAAATATGTACTTCGTCTTATCTACAATAATTATCCAAAAAACCCTTTAACTTTCATCGCTTATTTTTTGCAAGCTTCAGTTTCATCATATCAATAACACTCTAATCCTGCTTCCTGCACACCTAAGCCCCTTAGCACATTTCAGCACTTTCATTTTTCCCCCTCAGACGCGCGAGATCTAGACTGAGTCGGGCATCGAACCCGGAAGTCGGAGCAGACGTACCGCAAACACTACTAACGCCTTTTGTGAGGCTTATCACTCCGTCTAAACGAGATCGCAAAAACGGTTTGATGTTTAATCTGAACGCTGCAGCTGGTCAACGCACATCTCACTGCTCCCACACCGATTTCGGTGACTGTGGCCGGTTTCATTGACATTTTATAATAAACTATAGATGACGCCCGCAACTCCGTTGCGCCAAAATTCGTTTATCGCGCGGGAAGAGTAAATATTTTCGGGATAAAAACTATCCTATGTCCTTTCTCGGGACTCAAAGTATCTCCATGCCAAATTTCAGCAAAATCGGTTAAGCGATTCGAGCGTGAAGTTTTTAGAATGAAGAATAAAATTAAATTCTGTGGTCCTATACGCACACGGAATATACTCATATCGAGATTTTTTAAGTTGATTTTGTATTCAATGACGATTATGATGATTTTCAAAAGTTTCTTGAATCATTCGGTTGACGCATTCCATACAATTCAAAAAAGTCATCAACTCCGAAACTCTCAAATAAAGTTGGAGCCTGGAGTATCTTTTGCCAAATCATCGTGACAAAAACAGAGCTGGAAAATTTTTATTTGTTTGGACATTAGATTATAGACATCAGCAGATTCACGGTTCAGTGGCTAACTTAATTAGCGTTAGGATAGGATTTACGACGCGCAAGTTTTTATGTAATACTGGCAACCAAGAAATCGTATTGTCTGATCGTAAGAGATAATCGCCGACGATGGTCACAAACTAAATCAAATTTCTACCACAACTGCGTTCCAGATCTTTCCAGATCTTTTGGGGTCTACACAGACGGACCGCATTTCAACTGCAATCCAAACGCAAATTGCAGTTCAAGTGCAGTTTGAATGCAGTTGACACGACTGCAATACGACTGCAATAGAACTGCAAACCAAACGCGCAGTCGGATTGCAGTTCAGTTGCAGTTGGCGTGCAGTCGTGTGAACTGTTTGGTTTGCAGTTCTATTGCAGTCGTATTGCAGTCGTGTCAACTGCATTAAAACTGCACTTGAACTGCAATTTGCGGTTAGATTGCAGTTGAAATGCGGTCCGTCTGTGTAGACCCTTAATCTTACTTGGCAAATCTCAGCAATTTATAACGGTCAGTTTTCTAGAAAGCCATCATTCTGCAAAGAAAAATTTGGTTATTAATTCTGTACCCTTATTAATTGTACACTTATTTACTATTGTTATACTATGTATAACATATTTATAATATATTATTACACTGTACCCTAAATACCTAGTAAATCTAACAGTAGAATAAGGACCTATTGTGGAAACTAACACTATGGATGAAAATCTGAAATAAATGAATTGAATTGAATTACATAATAATAATTAATCGAACAAGACAAAAATGATCCACGTTGACGTCATCATCTGTCAAATGGTTTTCCTAGTGCCCAAGACAAAGACACCAAAGCGGATATAGTCCTGTCTTATTCTTCCTTTAGGTCGATAGAGTAATACGATAATTTCCTAACAACGTGGACCTGCCGTCAATTTTGAGGATAATCTCAAAATCCTTGCGTGATTAATAGCCCGTGAGTAATGCTGCTAAATCTAATCAGGTGGGCACCAGACACTTATAGTGGTTCACCTTGAGCGTCCACTGACTCCAATATTTGTCATATGATTCCGAATAGTTCGCACATAAATTAAGGCAAACGGAAAACTTTTGCCTTATCTTGGCATTAACCGATCATTAGGTATATTCTGTGGGGGAAAAACTCAAGCTAGATATTCAGAGCAACCCAAAAGCCTGCCTAAAGAAGCGAGGCGTCCAAATGCCCAAAAAATATTGGAAGTACTGGAAGCCCAAATTCGCTAGGGATAACAAAAAATCTATATCGTAGCTTAATGCTATAACATCGCTTAAGCACGTATTTCAGGAAGCGTAGCAAGCCAAACTTCAGAATAAGAATCATAGTCGGACGTAGTAAGTATCTTTTGGTGAAATGCAGCGTGCAGCAGTTTGGAAGGGTGCCAACGCTTAGTGTATATAAAATCCCACCAAAAACATACCTGTTAAAATAGGGCCTAGTTCCAATAGGCTAATTTTTGACCTAAAAAAAGAGTTGAAATCTAATCCAATGCCAAGTTCAGATGCACTTCATCGATCATAATCATCTTCATCAACAGCCTGATCCATAATACTGCTAAATTTAAACTTGGCAGGTTAATTAAATTCTATAAATATTATCTAATTATATAATTAATCAAGTGTTACGTAGGTATAGCACAAAAACCTGCCAAGTTCAAATTTAGAAGTATTATGGATCAGGCTGTTGATGAAGATGATTATGATCGGTGAAGTGCATCTGAACTTGGCATTGGATTAGATTTCAACTCTTTTTTTAGGCCAAAAATTATCCTATTGGAACTAGGCCCTATTTTAACAGGTATGTTTTTGGTGGGATTTCAATACTTTTTTTCAAGAAAATATTATACCTATGTTTTCTTTTTGTGCCACGTCCGATATAAACAATAGTTTCTATAGATGCCGCTAATGGTATTTGTTAAACTATCAATAGAAGCCAATTTTTTAAATAAACAGTAAGTATTTATTTATTAAGCTATACAGTGTGCTTTATATTAATTTATACATGACAATATTTTATACCTCCCCTCTCCTCCTCCCACCCTCCTCATCGTATTCTCATTGTATCACTAGTACATAAGAATTTTTATCTCAAGTTCGTATATGAGCCGACTCACGCTTGACTGATTTCTAAAATTTCTTAATTTTTTGTTAATCTACATATAACACATGACTTGTGTGCCAAATTTCATAACACTAGAACAATTATTGGAAGTGGCCTCTAAAGTTCGTAGATAAGCCGACTCACGCTTGACTAATATCTAAATTTTTTTAATTTTTGTTAATCTACATAATATAACATACGATCTGTGTACCAAATTTCATAACGCTAGGACATTTGGAAGTAGCCTCTAATGTTCGTAGACACATGACTTGTGTGCCAAATTTCATAACACTAGAACAATTATTGGAGGTGGCCTCTAAAGTTCGTAGATAAGCCGACTCACGCTTGACTAATATCTAAAATTTCTTAATTTTTTGTTAATCTACATAATATAACACACGATCTGTGTACCAAATTTTATAATGCTAGGACAATTGGAAGTGGCCTAGAGGTTTTGATTACCGGTCAGTGAGAGAGTGAATGAGTGAGTGCCAAAATTAGCTATTTTTACAGGGACATATTTCAGGATCTACCAAAGCTATATCTATGAAATTTGGTATACTATGTAAGTACTAGTATATAATTACGTAGGTATAATTTTATCTTTGCACTTGCAATAGACACTGAGCTACAGGGGGTTAAAAGTGCGTTGAAACGGTTCGTGTAAATAGTGCACGGCATGCGCGCGGCTTGCTGAAACTAGGCCTGCGCACTTCCGTACGCTTTGATGCGCCGTTACCAACATGCCAGGCTTTTAAGTGTAGATGTTGAAAATTGTACCATCTAATTTGTTTTTATTTGGGTGATAGTATATCAGAGAATCCTAGCACTTAGAGAAGAATCCAGAGGACATAAGATTGCCTATGTGCATAGGGACTAGGAATAATCAATTTGACGTCAACAACAATACATATTAGTTATTACTGATTATTACTATGAAAGAGATTGAAACAGATTAGCGAGATGTTTAATGTTTAAACAATATTTTACCAACATTTTGGCTGATTGAAATTCTAATCAAATATAAAACATGTAGACCACGTGAGACACATAATTAATTAGAATCCATTGAATAAAATTTAGAGCTGGTTTTAGTCGATAAAGAATGTCGCAAAAGAGACAGGTTTCGTGGGACCGAACCGTTTAGAAAAGGTTAAGAGTTAAAGTGTGAACAAAACGATCCGTCTGACGTCTGACCTGTTAACATCAGGTTCAGTGCGCATGACTGTGCGTGGCTTCAGTCACAGCATGACATTCCAAAACAAACTAATAATCCAGCCAAACAACCACACTAATTTACACCCATATCACACGTACATATTTCAAGAAAAATATCATAAGCATAAGAGGCACTAATCAGGAAAAAATTAGGTAAAATAAAATGTTAAACATCGAATAGCTCGGAGTCCAGACGAGTATTTAAACCTTATGTATAACGTAATTAACATTCGCATTACAGAAGGCAATGGAACTCTTCAAGGCTATATTTTGTGATATCTGCCTCGAGAACTCGGAACGGCCCATGTACGGACCCCGTCGAGCGAAGACGGAGCTTATCGCATCGGCGTACGGTTCGGTTTCCGATAGCGGCGGGCGTCAGTTGGGCCGTAGGGGGCTCCGTCGAAATTCGGAGCTCGGTCAAAGGCGCGACCTTCGCAAGGGACGCCCAGAATGCCCTTGACCGGGTCCCACGTGATGGTGCGAACTACGCGCATGCATACAGCCAGCGCCCAGGTCGTTAACCGAAAAGGCGGCGCCCAATTATGACCCCTACACCGTCGATCGTAGACGCGACATTCGCTTGAGAGGAAATCATAATATTCGGTGAGGAAGTAGACTTCCCCTTTAACTAATGAATAGTTATCGTCACAAGGTGGTATAGGAGCGGACAGGCGGACAGGTGAATTCGGTCCCCGGATGAGGTCACTAACTGCTAGAGCTTGGGCGAATGCGGCCACAGATCATTAATTATTACGCCGCGCCGGTAACTTCGTACTCGAATTCGACAGTTTTCTTTTACTGTTTCCTGTTCCCACTGCGTACATATTTTATCGCTGAGCGTACGTAAAATTACGTAACAAGAACAAATATTGATATTTATTTTATGCGTGTGTGCTCAAAGAAAATACTTTTTTCTTCAGCCTTTTCGTTTTGCTTCAGCTTTTTTAAGTTGAATACAGAATAAATGTTTTTCAAGATTAAAAATAATAAATTTAGGTTATCTAATGTTATTATTTTTCCGCCAATAGGCTGATTGTCCTGACCCCGAGATGTCAATACAATCGAAACGTTCATTTTGCGTACTACTAAAATTCGTATCTTTACGTTTTCACGTCTCCTTAACGTATAATATCTACTGGTACAACAGCGAAATAATCCAAACGAGCTATGGCCTATAACGATACCCATTTTCCTGGTACTCCAACATGTCGTCATGTCCTTGGAAATTCGAAATTCAAGACATCATTAGGAGTCGGGCGGCGTAACTAGTCGGTGCTATCGACCGGCGCGGAATGCGCCTGCGCTGGTCTCGCGACGGTCATTTTTCAATCACCGAATCTACTTGTATATTGGTAATACGTGAACAATAAATTTACCTAAATGTGGAGCCGGTTTGGGAGGCCGAGAAGGTCCACATGAGAAAAGTCAACTGAACTTAAGTAACATGAATTATCATATTACCAAATATGATAAATCATGCAGGGATAAAAAAACGTTATATATACGAGGGAGGGGTTAAAAAACGAAATTTTGTGTGAAGTAATGGTGCCTTATGCAGATCTTGAGTCAACCTCAAGTCCAGATTGCAGACACAACCATGTACATGACCGTGACATTAAAAGAGCGTGTTAGTAATATTATACATAGATATGTACAACCTTAGTACAACATATTACAATGCATCTGTCATTTAACCAGAAGGTCTAGCAAAGTTTGGTGACCACACCAAAGATGCGGTTACTTTCTACGGAAGAATAGACAAAGTGTCTCCCACGTATGAACAATAGTTAGCCATGCTTCGGCACGAATGGGCCGGCTCGACCGGAGAAATACCACGTTCAGCGCTTGCGCTGTGCTTCGCCGAGTGAGTGAGTTTACCGGAGGCCCAATCCCCTACCCTATTCCCTTCCCTAACCTCCCCTATTCTATTCCCTTCCCTTCCCTACCCTCCCATATTACCCTATTCCCTCTTAAAAGGCCGGCAACGCACCTGCAGCTCTTCTGATGCTGCGAGTGTCCATGGGCGACGGAAGTTGCTTTCCATCAGGTGACCCATTTGCTCGTTTGCCTCTTATTTCATAAAAAAAGTGAGAGTTTGACAGAGGAAATCCGCCATTTTGTTACTAAAATCCGTCAGATGTCCATTCTTTCCTATTTCTAACGTTGTTATGCTAATCCTGCTGGACTCACTAACTTTGCTCCTAAATCAGTACCAACTCAGCTAGGTCAAAGCATGACCATAACCTAACACAATTGCCCAACCATATAAACAGCGATAGTTCAACGCCATAACACAATAAATCAAATAACGAATCCCCATATTATATGGAGTACGTTTAAACAATTTTTCCGTCCGCCATATCCAGTGATAATTTCCCAATTCTCTCTACTTCAATGAGCATCGACTTGATAGGGGAGGAAAAAAGTACGCAATAAAATGTCTGATACAAGCTTTACTAGGTAAGTACGGGTAGCAGAAGTTCTAGAACTGTAGGTTTTTAGCTTTACTTTGGTGCAGGATCTTACGTAACATATCTTGAAGATAAAAATTATCCACTTTTGCTTGAATAGAAGCATTGCTAAGGTCTGCTTTCTTTCTTCTTTAGAGTTCTGCAGCCTTTTTTTTTTTTTTGTCGGGAAATGCTATTATGCATTCCCGGCAGTGCTGGGGAGGACAACCGGGGTATGTGGGACTCGCTGCGACCGATGAGATGGTAGTGGCCGCAGCTCTACCCACTAAAACCCGACCGTGTTCCTTTCTGCGCCGCTACTGACAGATCCACGGGAAATGTGGGGCCACCGCAGTTCTAATCGCTAGATTTGAATGATGAACTTCAAAATGCAAGGTAAGTGAAGCCAAAGCCAAAAAAAGGGATAGAACTATAGAAACACCTCACCACTAACTTGTAGCCATTAACAAATTTTAGAGACAATTTATCAAATTCATCATTAATATAACCAGCGGATTTTTCTTTTGGTTTGCTCTGAGAAGAAGACGGGAAAATAACTTTAATTAGACCAACTTTTTAATTCCATAAATGCATCAATCGTCACATAATCGTCTGTGATTAATGCTGAGCGTGCATTGTAATTTGTAACTAGCACAAGTAATGGGGGCGCGATTTCAGCATTACGATCTTTTAGTATTTACTAACTACCAGTTGGTACATTGCCGACGCTACCTAGTGCAGCAAAAACAGTAGTGCATAAAAAGCCGTCTGCTTTACAATGAAGAGCTGGTAGGGCATGTATTAATTATCGTCGACGCGTGCGCAGCAGTAAGCCGCGCGCCGCCGACACGGTTCGCCGCGTAACGACTTATACCAACATTGTTCTACTCGTACTATAATATCGAATGACAAAGTAACGAGTGTAATCATAGGGATAGAGATTACACTTTGTAACAGAGATACGGCATGAAATCTTCTAATCTTGATGATGAAAATTGCTATGCGAATCTATTATCTAAGGGCTTTCGACAAATCTGTGGTAAAATTCAATAAAAATGATAGAATCCACTAATTTCAGAGGGATTGTTCACAATTTATTCAATCAACATGGGCGAACCTAGGATTTTAGCGATTGGAGGGCAGCATACCTATTTATTTTATTAATTTGACTGAAAAGAAATTTTGTTTTCAACACTTCATTTTGCGCAGAGTAGATAACACGTTTTTAATTCCCACTTGCCAGGAAAATTGACGTTTATTTTATCTTCTGGGGGAGCTGGGAGGGCTGCACCTACCTGGGTACGCCCATGTCAATCAATTTAACATAGTATTATCAAATCAGACACAAGTTTACGCACTTGACGTAACATTGCAATGAATTAATTGCTTTCAATTATCTAAAATCACACCTATGTGTGCGTGTGCCGCGGCGCGCCGTTTTTGACTGTCTAGTACTACTGTATATTCATTTATATTGGCTTACAGTTAGTTATGTAATTGTATACTTAAATATAACATTCCTTATTTCACTAAGTGAGTTCAACATTTGATAGTGCATAATTATTTAGAGCATCGACCGTTAGATACATATTTGAATAAAACGATAAGCGCCGGTTTGGAAGTCGTTTAAAAGCACTAAAACAGCTTTTAGCACCAAATTATTGTTAAGAGTCCGTATACAAAATTTTGCCGACTTTGCCGAAATCGCAAAGGTTCGCTACAGAAATATTATTAGGTTTTTTCCTCTTATTAGACTTAAAAAATATATATATTAATTATTAGATTTAAAATATATTTAAGCGCGGAAAGCCGACTCGAACTTGCGGCGAGAATTAATATAATGTGAGATTTAGGTTGTTTTGAATCGTGTTTTTTTGGCAAAATTTGTTTTTTTTTTCTTCTTTTTTCTCGAATTGGATAGAATTTTATCTATAGATTATTTCTGTCGTTTTCTTTTTATGAATTACAGCTCCAAGTTGCCGAAATTAACAGCAATTCTTTGCCCATTTTCTCTAAAATTTTGCCGAGTTACATATTATTTTACTCAACTATTTCATATCAAAGTGGTAAAAAGTAATTCCAACATTTTATATACGCTTTCTCAACAGTACATTGTATTTTTTTTATACCGTTAAGACGTCAATACAATCCATAAACAGGTGATATTCTAAACCTTTTACAGCAAAAATCACAAAACTGTCGCGGGTTTGAGTTGGATTATTTAAAAATACTTAAAAAAATAAAAAATCTAGCTCCAACACTAGATTATAATTGAAATGATCTTACATGTTGTGCATTAAAACTTATATAAATAGTGTATTTTAACTGTTAAATCACGTCTGTAAAATCAGCGAAATCCGTAAATTTCGTATACGGACCCTTAAGCACTAAAAAGTGTTTACCCATAAACAACCCCAAATAACAATATTTATACAGCAGAAGCATACAATGTTGCTTTTGTGTCTCAAACTTTTTAAGACAAACACAGCAATATAATTTTATTCGCTACTAGATGACGCCCGCAACTCCGTTGCGCCAAAACTCGTTTATCGCGGGGAACCATACATTTTTCCGGGATCAAAAGTATCCTTAGATGTCATTTCCCGGGACTCAAAGTATTTCCATACCACAGCAAAATCGATCCAGCGGTTTGGGCGTGAAGAGGAGACAGACAGACAGACACACTTTCGCATTTATAATAGTTGGTACGACTACGAACCTAAAGGGGCCGGTCTTTAAACGTTGCTAAAAGTGGAAAGCAATGAAAAAAGGCAAGCCCAAGCTCTCAAATCAGGGTCCCAAATCTCGCACCTCGAATATCATCTCGATTCTCGCGCTGGTAAGATGGGACCCTAGTAGACTGACCATTTACGTTACCCATAATAAAACGGTAAAGTTTCGCGTTGTTTGTATGTAAATCATATCACAAAAAACGTAGCGCCATTGCATTCTCCTAATATGGACACCATAACGGAGGTACCCAGTATGAATATGTAGAAAGTTGCATTGTGTTCGGGATTATTTTGCACCTGTAGAACCTTTATGACGGCGACATAAGGATCAATTTGAGGAGGTAAAACACCCCTGAACACGGTGCACTTACGGTTGTTTACGTGCAAAGATCATCGCCGGTAATTGAACTGCACTTATTAAAGAAGCAACAACCTTTTAAAAACACTAATGAGACGACAGTTAAGCCTTCTTATACTTACCCTAAGTCTTAGGCTTATAGTAGCTAGTATATATTCTGAAAGATATACTAGCCATATAGCATTTGGCTCCTTATATAAACATATCAGGAGAAAAATACTCATGTCGCTTCTTGTTATGAATGAACATGAATTTCGTTTGTATCTAATGCACGAGCGCGTCACTCGAATCGAGATTCGAGGTACGAAAATTGGACTTTAGGATTTCCAAGGAAATTTTGCTATCACAATGAGAGCCTCGAAGGTTTTTCAGATTCTAGTTAAAATCTTCAGATCTTATAAACCCTAAACAAAGCAGTCTAAAAGTTACCACCAACTTAACTTACTTTGACTTGATGAAATTAAAATCTAACTTCTAGACTTTCAGACTAAGCTTTGATCAATTTCAGAAAATGACTTAGAGTCCTGATGAATTTCAACAACTTAGCAGATTTTACAATATCTAACACAATTTATTGGATAAACTCTACCTATAAACCAAGAGGTTAACCAACCTATAAACGAAGTTCACCGGGCCATCTAGTTTAAGTTATAATTAGAATTGCAAGCGGCACTTTAAAAAATTACAAGACAAAATTATTGATAGACTATAAAATCTAGACTATCATAGAGTGTCCTAAATCAATACTAAGTATACATAATCTTAAAGCTCTGGCATTGCGGCTGATTGGCAGACGTTTTCCATCATAATTTCACCCCCAACCCCTTGTATGTTTTCAAACATTCGTTAAGCCGTTTCCACACGCCCACCCAAGTGTGAATAAGCCAGCACGTGTAGAGGGGCGAAGTCATCACTCGTCACCCTTTGTTTGTTATGTTTGTTACACTGATCACCTTAATTGTTCCCCGATAGGATCTGGTGATGACAGCTCTGCCGTGGAAGTGATTTTATGATAGCGTAAACACTGCAGACTGTCAAAGAAACCGCGATTTTAATCTTCGTCAATAAAACCAACTGGCGAAGGAAAAAAATACATTGTAACCAAAGAGTAGTTAGAATAGTATGGGCGTGATGGCATTTAGCAACAACTCAGAAAAAACCATTGTTTTAGAAGTCGAGTTAAAAATGTTCTATTCTCAAATCGCCGTAGAAGAGACGTTAAATGTAACTGCATATTTTTTTTTGTCGAGTATAATAAATAAATATAATATTACAAATTAAACTTAACTGCTCACAATTTTTTTGTAATTTGGGGCCGTTTATGGGCTTTATGGGCCCATATCCTTTATGCTATATTTGTATACGGTATAGGTTTTTCGCACCAAGGATAATTGGAATAATATTATTATTAGCTCACTTTTTTCTAGAAATATTTTAGAATGTAAGCACCACTATCAAATAACCAGTTTCCAACATTTTATTAATAGTAAAGCTAACGGTACAATTTATAAACAAAAACGTTTAGTCAAATCAAAATTGATTTATTGCGTTATATTTAAATTTAAGACTCTTCTATTTATACCCGGCTAACTAATGGTTTAATCAGTGACAGTTTTATGTTTGCCGGTCTGTGTTAAATGTTAATAAAGCCATTATGACGTTTTATATGTTATCTGCTGGTATGTATTAATAAAATATGTTTTTTCAACGTCTATTCTAGACACCTTCCAAAAAAGAAGAGGTTTTTGGAAGGAATGATTTGGAGGTGATTTTAAGTACTTAAATTAAAGATTGCAGTAACAAACTAAGGTATGATTTCAAATGAATAGACGAATCTTAGATCGCAGAAAAACTTTTTTATAGACTACTTTAATTATAGGGTCAATTTCGAACTAATTTGACTGTGATTATTGTATTTCTTCAAAAATTATTCCCGTAAATAGCAATATAATCAGTATGTTTACATCTGTACACTTGTATGTTATTCAATAAGTTAGTCATCAATAATAAATATTGTTCTTGTATGTTGCGCAAGCGCAGGAGGAAGTGAACGGAATTAGCCGGCGCCCGCTTTAGTCTGTCTATATACTTGTCACAAAAAGACGACTCCACCAACTTAGAGCGCCGTCACACCGATACATACCTGGCTGGTAGTAATTATTATTGTTCTTTTGTCTTGGAAATCACAAAGAGACGGACAGACACAGAAACAGACTGTCTGTCGCGTCTGCGTTAATTTATAACTTATAGCGCACTCAGTTTTAATCTAAATTACAAATCTTTATTGTCGTAACTAAATTAACAAAATGTTTTAAAAAGTGGCAGTCCCCCAAACTAGGCGCAGCCTGTGCTATGAGGGAGTTCTTAACGAATTACAGCAAAAAATAACAGAAAATTAAATTTAAATTAACAAAAATGTTCTGGGTATTAGCAGGCCTGTCCCACTCGCGCCTGTAGGCATCGAACTGTAAGTACCCCCCTAGGGGGGCACTTCAGTAGGGACTCACAGGCGAGCGGTGACGCGCGCGCACGAGTTTTTAGTTAGTTGATCGTTGCATGCCTACCTGCGTACTTATTCATTCGCTATCACAGAATTGATAAATTAATCTGATCACAATGGACAATAAAAAAGGGCAAACCTAAGGACGATGAGAGTTAAGAACTTTTTTAAATTGTTTTATTATTATTTATTATAGATTTAAATTTTGTACAATTTATTATAGAGTCAAATTACGATTACTTATGATTTAAATAGTTTTAAATACTAGTTGAAGTAGAATATATTAGTTGGGTTACCTTCGTAGACGTATAATTAATAAAGGTATTTCATTGCAAAAAAAAACACATTAATTAATAAGGTTAGGTATTAATTATTACTAATAGTAAGCATCGTAGGTTGGTGTCGCGTCTTTGCTATTATATTTCGTGATGCGTACTATTCGAAACCTCATTTGTTTACAATAATAAGTAAGTTATACAAACACTTTAAGTAGGTAATATAAGACCGGTTTCAAAAATTAAGATACGGCACCTATCGAATCTAAGTACGCGTAACTAGTTACATGCGAATTTATGATAGTTAAATCTACATAGTACTAAGACATAATATCTTAGATTATTTCGAGTTAACTAAAATGTAGTAATTAAATATAAAGATTAAGATTAATTAATATTATTTTTAAAAACAGACAACCCTGATTTCTTCAGAAAAGGTACGAGTCATGCGATAGAAAGAGAACGGAGATGTAGGCAAATATAATTGTAGGCACCTAGCACTGCGCGGTCGGAATTTGAACTTTATAGTATCGTGGCATGAGTCGTTAATTCTTTAAACGGGGTTCGCCAGTGGGAATTCTGTTGATACAACTAATATATATTCTGTGGTATAGTAAAAATAATAATAATACTTAATGAAATCTTAATATAGCAACAAAAACAAAATTAAATTCTTAGGTTTAAAATAATTATTATATTCATTATTTAATAGGTAACCATAATGAAGTGTATGAAAGTGCGTGTGTAATTGTGTGTCTGTGTGTGTGTGTGTGTGTGTGTGTGTGTGTGTGTGTGTGTGTGTGTGTGTGTGTGCGTGTGTGTGTGTGTGAAGTAGAGTATGTCTTAATATGATGTATGAGTTATTTACAATTGTAGGTGAATGGTTAACCAAACTTGAACTCGAGTTGATTTGTTAACCACAACGTGTATAAGAAAATAATTACTGGTATAGTTTTGTTTTTCTTTCACTTGTTATTATCACAATTGACTACAGAAAAGCACCATAGTGGAAATGCGGCACCTACTTACACTAGTAATTAAGTAGGTGCCGCATTTTCATACTACGATGATTCTTAGTGAAAACGGCGATGGTCAAACGGCCTTACGCGTCGGTGTAATACATACCCCGGTATATTTCGAGACGCAGCAACAAACACCTCCCGCTCTGTCCAAACGCGGCGACGGCTTTAGCGCGATGTAATTGGAGATTGAACGCCATCAATTAAGACGTTCGATATTGTTACGTAATGGAATTACTTTGTAGAATAAAAGACCTTTTGATGAGAATGGATGAGAAAACTTTAGGATGTGTTCAGAATAGTGAGAGTTGAGACTGTGACGGACGATTGCTTGGAAACATCTACAGAAATGAATACCTGAAATGCCACGCTCATGACGCTCATAGTCACGTCCTTACCTCCCAACTAACATCACCGCTACAAATATAGCTTATTTAGAACCTGAAGTGTTATAAAGGTTGACTTGGAGCTGTAATTATAGTTTGTGGCGACAAAACAGAGTTAGTAATAAAATATAACACCTATGGTGACAAAACGGGTCTATAAGAGCGATTATGGAGGCTAAAGTGGAACTGCAGCGATTATTATCCCTACAGTATAGACCAGAGCTTCTGTGTTATAAGCTTTGAGCGAATCATACTACTATAAGATCTATATAAGAAATTATCATCTCCTATTAACTCCTTTAGCGCATTTAGTTGCACAAAGGAAGCAATTAATGCTACTAGCTCTACAAGGCTATTTTTTAACTCCTTTGCAAAACCAAACTCCTAAAGGGATGCAAATCTCCTCTATGTTATTTTGGGCTGTATATTAGAGTTATTTTCCCCTTTTAAAACCCTAAATTCATGAGTCCACCATTTTTTGAGTATAAACATAATTCACAAAAATAACAAAAAGAAAGTACAAAATGAAAACTTATTACAATGAAGTTACTTGTCTTTGTAGCGTTTTGATGCCTGGGTCACGAAAATTTTAAGACAGTAAGTAAAACATTAAAACAATTTTATCAATAAAAATGTTTTGCTCTATTTGAAGCGACACTTTTTTACTTAAAATACACAACAAAGAGTAGGCCCCTTCATTATTATGCTTATAATACATAGTCACATTCACAATAAACTCATCTTCGCAAAGAAAATTCCGCTTCAGCCTTCCACTAACAAGCCAAAATATTATTTCACTACTCAACTCCGCCATTATATTTTCATAAAAATCAGTGGTTATAGTGTAATATATACATAAACACAATATTGTTAAGTCGATTAGAAATAAAGTTAAAAACATATTATAATTACGTTACAATTTACCGTATTGCCACCCTTACGGTGCTCAAAAAGTTAGTAAGATGCATTATAGACCTACTATAACCCTAAAAGGGTTAATATTAATGATTTTGCTTCCTTTGTAGCACTCAAATTGTCTTTAGGTACCTGTAACTCTATTATACCGCTTGAAGAGCCACTAGTCACTTAAATACTTCACTTAAAACGCTTTAAGGCTCAGTTATCGCTATTGTACAATGTACATCCACAATAACTTTACTGTATCTCTAAAATTCATGCTTGAGCTCTACTATATCGTCATAGTGGAACATAAGGCGATAAGAATTTGTGCCCAATTCAAGGGTACAGTAGAGTTATAACTCCATGTGATAGCACTTATTGAACACCATTGGATGTGTTTAGCTCTCTTGTAGATCTGTTCTAACTCTTATGTTAGCGCCTCATGTTAGTTGGGCTGGATGCAACTTTAGGTTCTACAGTATTTAGGCAATGAGTGGCGAGGTAATGATCTTCGGAGACAATTTATTTTAAATTGTATCAGATCTACTAGAGTCTAGACATTCATGGTATTGATTGAGCCACAAAAAGTTAACTGGTCATAGGTTCCATTTTTGAACGCAACCAATTGTTTGCGTGTCTCGACTGGAGACCAACTATTTTTCCAGATATCGAGAGTGGTCCATAATTTGCTTGTAGTTGACAACTTTTATTTTATGGCAGCTACGAAATCTTTTTATGAAACTGCCATAAAAATTCTCCAAATGGGACAAAGGACACAAAAACGGAAGTAAATTCCGTAATCTCGGAACATAATTGAGGGTTGACAACGGCCATTATAGTTAAAGATAGGGATCACTACCCAAGGACAGGTGACAGCAAATGTCACATAAATCAGTCAGAGATGCGCATACGCATAATGGCCGTGATAAAACTATGCAGATGGTTAGATATAGTCAATTATATTTGGTAGTTTTTTGGTGATAATCGGACAGAAAATAACCTTAATTAGTAGCAATGGTTTTAAGTACCTACCTTTTAATTATCTCTGCTAACAACAAAGTGATTGAGTGAAGTTCCGAGATTTTTTAATACAGAATTCAAGTTTAGAGTTATTCTACCCTGAATATTGATCCTTGTTTTGTTGGTATTTAAAGATATTGTCACTTTGATATAATTGGGTTTGAAGATCGGCAAGTTTCAATGTGTTGGGTATATTTTAAGCGTCTAGAATCTAGAGTCTAGACCTCAAGTAAACCACGCAAGATTTATTTTACACTGGTTTTTAAAGCTTTGGTGCTTTAAGTCAGTTTGATTCTACTGTTTCTAAATAACTGCCAATTGTTTAAGTCAGTTAAAATTTCAACTCAAGATCGGCCAGCTAAAAGACTACCTAATGTCTTCCAATCTTGTCAATTAACAGAAGTCAGAGTTCACATTAACAGCTAAATCTCCGACGTTAGCCTACATCGCTGTACTGGTATTCAATGAGCGTACAGACTACAGTTTTTGCGTCTCGACCGGCTGATCTAAATACTTCACTTAATGAAGCATATCACTTTCTCTCCGATAAAAATTAAACGACAAAAGATCCGTGATAAGACGCAGTCGTAAAGGAATAATTACCATGTCATTGTGACAGTCGGAGATGTATGATAGGCCCGGGGCATAAGAGGGCGACTAACTATACTACTAATACTATATAACATTTTAAAAATCCGCTATGCCGGTTTCTCAATGATAGAATTTTATACAATGTGTTAAAATATTAACTTAGTTCAATGCACGGTTATGGCAATAAATGAGAAATTCGTGAAAATTAGATGCATCTTTGTGATTTTTTTCCATCGAGAAAATTTTAAAATTTCGTGTTTTTTATCAGATTGCATTCTTAGAAATATAATGTAGTAAGTATACAGTGTGTAACAAAAATAAGTGATAATACTTTAGGGTGTGTGCGTGTTCCTTGTAGAGAGTTGTGAAAGTAGCAGCGCTGAAAGACGAATTTTTTTTAAACTTTTGTATGGGCAAGGGCCCGAGCGTCACGAGTTTCCCCATACAAAAGTAAAAAAAAATTTTGGTCTTTCAGTCTTTGGTCTTTCTACTTTCACAGTGAACTCTCTACAAGGAACACGTACACACCCTAGAGCAGGGGTCACCAAATGGCGGACCGCGGTCCGCATCCGGACCGCCGACCCATTGTGTGCGGACCAAGCATTTTCGAAGATGAACTTCGTTAAAAATGCAGCGCGGGTGTCCATGGGCGACGGAAGTTGCTTTCCATCAGATGACCCGTTTGCTCGTTTGCCCCCTTATTTCACAAAAAAAAAAATCGGCTCGTCTCGGCTTACTGATTAACATATCCAGGACTTAATATCAATAGCTTGCACCAATTTCACTTCAAACATCAGAGAGATAATAATTAGCTACAACACTTTTCTCATTGATATGTAAATAAATGCCTTTGTAATTTCCGTAATTACTTCCCTTTTTTTAATAATAATTATTTTTAATTGTGTGGACCGCGAAGGTCATTTCATTTCTTAAAATGGACCCCGAGCGAAACTAATTGGTGATCCCTGCCCTAGAGTATTATCACTTATTTTTGTTACACTCTGTATAATTTTAGAAAATGAAACAATTCTGGGCTTATTTTCAAGTAAAAATGAATTGCAAAATCGACTAAATTGAAAATTTTGGGTTGGTCGCCCCCGAGCATTTTTGAAACGTGTAGACAATTTTTTTGCGCCTGATGGTAGGCATTACTTCAATCAGTCACAGCTCACAGGCAACACAAAATAAACACTTAATTTTGAGTAGGTGGGTACCAGCGTAAGTTTTGTACCTAAGTAAGTACGTAAGAAATTTTCTAATGCATCATCTAAGAATTTTAGGAGGTTAGGGCACTGTTAAACAAACTTTGCAATTATCGATAATAACACTCAGTGCATATTTATATGCTTACCGAACATCTTGGACTTGACTTCTTATGGTGGCACTTAACATGGCTATTTGTATTTGACAAATATGACCAATACCAAATACACGTATCCTTACCTCATCGGTTTTTGACGCACATCAAAAGAGTCAATTAATAGGCAAGTAAACAAAATCAAGTAAAAGTTTGGTATTTGACGTCCATGTGTGGAAGGCCGTATTTGCCTTTATTTGCTTGTTTGTGTATACGAAAATAATTTCGCCAAATGCAACAAACAGGCAATAGCAAATACCAATAACCATGTGAAGTGCCGCCATTAGGGAGTTCAAGTGCCAAGCTACAACCGCGAAACGGGTTCAGAGTTCTATCACTCGAACATCGAACCCCGGTTTCACGGCCTCAGATTTCAGGGGTAACATCGTGAATCCACCGCGGTGTGAAGGACGGCCGTTACCCGTCTGGTTTAGGGTCGGGTCAGGGTCACTCCTCCCCCTCAAAACCCCCCAGCCCCCTCTAAACCCTCCCCAACCCCCCGCGACACCCGAAGGCCTTAATCGGGTTAGAGGAAGCCAGAAGCCTCAAAGAGCTCGAACTATAGCATCACTGAGTAGACTACACAGTATTGACGGCCGTAACAAGAGTTTAATTTAAACATTAGGTACTTATGTTAGCTTTTTACAAAGAGTTTGGCAGAAACTCTTCGTTAAATTAAAAGTACGGTGTTTAGTAAAATCAAAATCTTTATTAAATTTAAATAATCATTAAATCTCTGTGAGTGTGTCCGTTGCGTAAGTCAAATTACTCTAATCAATGGATTATTAGCGAAGAAGGAAATAAATTAATAGGGATATGAATCCTTCTTACCCAACTAATTGAATTTAAAAGCAATGATAACGGTTTTAGCATGTTTGTTTATTGTTTATTACGTAATATTAAATTTACTTTCACAGCTTTCACAACTGAATTCAATTTCAATGTAAAAGGTTAATAAGTTTATAGCTAGTATTCGGTTTATAGCTTTTAAATTATTTCCACTAACAGTTAAAGCTATAGTATAAGCTAATGAATACTTACTATAGGCAATTAGGTACAATCGAGTAGAGCGTTGGAATGTGACAGGTGTGAGACCCGCTCGTACGCCGACTGGCAGTAAAACCTGATGCGTCCTTTCACTCTCTGAGAGTTCAAGCTAAAGTAATAATATAGACTAGCTATGGTAATCTATACAATTGCCGGAGCGTTCCCTTAATTTGGCGGAAGTCCGGTCCCTTTTGAGGTAGACCGGCCAGTCGTGGAGGGAGACCTGCGTTAGACAGATCCAGGACATCCCTCCGTATACGGCTGAAGGCAAACCGCAGGTGGTTTTAGTGGGTAAGAGTCCCACATACCCCCGGGGTGCTTTAGCTTAACTGAGGCACATCCCCAACCTGGGGGACCTATGACGGGTTTCCACTGCGCATAAAAAAAATGGTAATCTATACAAACAAAATCATTGTTTAATTTCAGTAGTCTCTGAAACTCGAGAAGGGTTGAAGCGATTTACCAAATTTAGACTTGAAACATTCGTCCAGGGAAGGTTTATACTGTGAGAAAATCTAGGAGCTATAAGTGTCGCCGCACACGGGTCCCACGCGATAGCCACAGACGCCGCCACAACTCACAAGAAGCAAGAAGATTGGACGATTGTAGCGTGTGGGGCGTCAACCGTGTGCGGCGAGTCAATATAAAATGTATGAAAACTACAGGAAATATGCCGGTGGCGGCGTTTTGTGTTTGTGGCCGGTGGCCCGTATGCGGGAGCCCTAAGTGTTACGAAGTTCACGAGTCATCTAGTAGACTCATGCAACATAATTAAGTTCCGGTGTAGTTAAGTAGGCAATTTGCTTAACATGATTTAACAGTGAAGAAATTAAAATTGCATGTGAATTGACATAACGCATCTTGACATGGCACTTGCTTGAGTAGCCTTAAAACCCATACATTTAATGCAAGTTGTCTGATTGTTTTGTTCCATAAATCTTATAAAAAGTAACCTTTAATTTATTAGCATATTTTGTCTCTATCACAAAGTTTCTGCAGCTATCCAACGAAACCAAAATCAATAGACACTGTAACCAAAACAGATGACACAACTATAACGGTATAGTTCAGGTTGTCCCGGTTGTTTTTTCAACCCGAACGCAACCCATCTAGTAATTAACGGTCACGTTTTTTGTGTGCGACTATACCGTTACGACACACGATCCTAAAATGGGATAAAAACCCCAATTGTGAGAGTAACTATTAATACTGACCAACTATTAATACTGATATGTGAAAACTTTGGAGTGATAATGCCTTTTATTAGTTTGTTAATCGTTGTAAAGACCGTGATACATTCTTGAGATAATATTTGAGGTTTGGACTTGGTGCACCTTTGTAGAATTTTGGTGTGTACAGTGTAGTATGTTCGTTGTGTAATCTCAGGAATTATGATCACTAGTGTTTGGGCGTAAGATGATACCCGTTACCCACGTCCAAACTATGATGATACTCGAGGGGCTACGGTATAGAGATACACTGAAATTATACAAATAAGTACCCTGCAATATGGACCCCAGCTATAAATACAGAGAGTGACCGATAGCACTAGCAATATGACATAGGGATATTCAATATTGCCATACTGTGCCGATAGTCTCTGTCAGAATTTGAATGTTATTGCCAAGTTATGAGGTAGAAAAGTAGCACAAAGTATGTAATGTAAGCGACTGTACCTTTATAAGTTTTGGCTGGGATACTCCCTCTTGATCTCAGAATACTCGAAGCATCAAGACTTTATGAGATCAAGAAGGGAGTGTCGTACCCGGCATTGAGGGACAGGGAAGTGGAACGAATGGTTTCCGCGATTGAGGACTCACATCCGGCAGAGCAGGTAGAGCTGAGGTTCGGGATGGTAGATGAGGACTCGTATGCCGATGTGGTTAACAGCCACATCCATAGGATCTATACGGACGGCAGCAAGATTGAGGGTCAAGTCGGAGCCGCTCTCTCCGTATGGAAGGGGGAGGCCGAGACGAAGGCCGTCAAACTTGCTTTGTCGCCATATTGCACCGTCTACCAGGCCGAGCTTCTAGCGCTCCAAAGAGCAGTAAGTATAGCCTGCAAGAGTGGAGTGGCAAAGGTCGGTATCCTTAGCGATTCCAGATCGGCTCTCCAGGCTGTCACCCTTAGTTCTCCTCATCCCCTGGCGGTGCAAACAAGGGCGGCCCTCCAAAAAGCTGCATTGCAGAGGCGGGAGGTCTCCTTGTTTTGGATTAAGGCGCATGCAGGACTGAAGGGGTATGAGAGGGTTGACGAACTAGCCAAAGAGGCCGCGCTGAAATTGAGAAGGAAACCCGACTACGATATGTGTCCTGTTTCATTCGTCAAGCGTATTTTGAGAGAGGATACGATTGAGGAATGGGACAGGAGATATGAGGCAGGAGGGACGGCCGGAGTCACGAAGCTCTTTTTCCCAAGCGCTGCTGCTGCATATAAAATAGTCAAAAAGATAGACATTACACCTTACACCACGCAGATACTGACCGGCCACGGCGGATTCGCCTTCTACTTGAACAGATTCAAGCTGAAGGAGGATCCGTCGTGTCTGTGTCAGCCCGGAGTTGAGGAGACGGTTCCTCACCTGCTACTCGAGTGTCCAATTTTTGCTAGCAATAGATATGATATTGAGCAAAAGTTGGGCACATCGATGACGGGTGAGAATCTGCCATCCATCCTGGGGGGAAAAAGCGGGACATCTTCCTAGCTTTTTGCAGGAAGATCGTGCGTGTAGTTTATAAGAGAAATAGCAATATTATAATCTGTGATACTAATTAGGTTCTATTGATAGGTTAACAGCTGTGATATTAGGATAGTTTTTGTATTGTGCCACTGTTTTATTAATTTATTTTTACTATTGACATTGTATTTAATTTTAGAAATTTTATTTGTAATTATTAATTTGAATATTGTCCTATTATTGGCTTTTTTAAATTATTCATAGATGCACATTGTGAACAGGAAACGTATATTTGGAAAAAATTGTATTTGACATCATGTAAAAAACAAAAAAATAAATAAATTGTGAATTAACGAGCCCTGATAATGTTAGGGGGAGGATATTAAAAAAAAAAAAAAAAACTTTATAAGTTCAGATTCTGAAGACTGCATGGTAGACTAATGCCCAGTTTTTCAGGTTTTTTTTAATAAAGTTTATCTATTTACTAGCCCCTTTTAATAAGGTCAAAAATCAAAATATTAACCAATTAACGACATTGTCGAAAAGTTAAATTCATCTCAAAAAGCCTCAGAAACCGTGCTTTATGACATTAATAAGAACGATTTCACATAATATAATATTATCTTACCAACTGCACTTTTTATATCCCCATAAGGCAACTATTTTTATTCGGACTTTACCTCATAACATATTAGCGGAGGCGCCGCGCTTCTGAGAAGGGATTCCAATCAGGTGAATCAAATTCGCGATATCGTTGGGACGTAGAAGCTGTTATTATTTGCATATTTTCCTCGGTCCAAAGTCTCGGGTTATTCTAAAACGTAGGTGTCAACTCCGGTCTAGATTCTTGGAGTTAGAATGTCTAGCTATTAGAAAAGGAAAAGCTTCTAACAGATTATCATAATTTATAATCTATACTTAGGTCTTACGTAAATACCATTAACTGGTTTTAAATTTTATCACATGTGTCCCGAAACTGCGTCACACGCTCACCGAAATTCGTGTACCTACATAGTGAGTATCGCAGATTTTCCGAATTTAAAACTAACTACATAATATGTCCTTTCCCGAGACAGGAAGTAGGAAACATACAAGTAGACTTTCACATTTACAATCTACATAATATATATTCTATCGCATTCAAAATCTGAAAAGTTCATCTGCCGGTATCAATCCCAGTAAATACCGCCTCCCTGCTTGAGCAGATCCAAACCGATCTATCAGTCGGCCATTAGGCGCAATCTTCGTCAATTATTTGCGTTTCGGCGAAACATTTACGCTATCCATTAACAAATTCGTGGCTCAATACGAAATGCGCTCGGCGTTCACGATCAAAACACAATTTGGTTGCGCCCAAACCTGCAATAAAAAGTGCAACAAAAAACGCAGCAAAAAATGCGATACGAAGGCGCCAAAAAGCCGCCGCCATTCTCGGAAAAAGAATGAATGAAAAAAGTACCTCGCAACAGTTCGAAGAGCCGATAACTAAAATTGTTTGAGATTTGAGCGCACCGCGTGCCTTTTTTGTGTCGCCTCCTATCGCTATGCAAACTGCTGAAGAAGTGGTGATATTCATAATTTAAACGGGACAGTTTGTGAGAAAGGTTAAATTTTTACTTTAAGCTTGATATCAGTAAGTGAAATTGAATTAATCTTGTCTTGGGGATTTTATTATGCTGATTGAAGACAACTTTTTGCTATAGTATTTAACTTTTTTCCACAGTGACTTATCAATTCTACATTTCAGCAGAATATCATTCCATAGATTAAAAGAAAAAATAATTCACATTTTAACAAAAAAAGTGACACTAAACGTTATATATAAGTACTTATAGCAGCATAGTTTCATAGATGTTTTACGAAATGAAATAAAACATATGAAATTAATATGTATTATGAACTATTAAAAGCGGAAATTTCAGACCAGCTGACCATAGGACACTTATAATTCACATCACGCACTAACCACATTTACCCCCAAAGCCATAGATGGGACAGATAGACAGATAAGTCACATAATTAAGTCGTAACGTGTCGGATCTGTCACCACAATTAATATAGACCGCGATACGATCATATTTGTACCCCTACAACAACCTGGGGTAAAAATGATGGTCGAACTGGGAGATAGGCAGTATATGCGTCATTAAATGAATGGTATCTAAACAAAATAATGACATACAGTAGTTTACTCTAGCATACTACCTTAGTACTCCTATCATTCTTTCAAACAAACAAAGTTTTCCCAGACAAATTTAGCTCAGAAGCCCATAAGATCACATTAAGGGGTATTCGTGGTTAGTCATCACTGTTGATCCTGGCGACACAGAAGTCACAGATGAGGTGGGCCAAATGCCCGTTAAAAATACTATGCATACCAAACTCGAAAATCGGGCGTACTCACACATATTATTATGCATGTCTTAACCGACTTCCAAAAAGAAGGAGGTTATTGAATAATTTGAATTTACAAAACAGTGCAGGCTGCAGCGCAGCATTAGCCGCGTATTAAGTCGCAAGGCTCAAAGTTTTTATTTTATTTGAAAACAAATAACTGAGTTATTGTACTGTATGATAATGGTATTGTGGTCTCTACCATCTGCTTAACTTAATCTACGTCATTATTTTACGTCATAGGGTAAACCCACTGGTAGTTGGCACTTTAATTAATATCACTTAATTCATTACAAATAATTTTGTTTGTTGCACAGGAACCGCATATTTACCATACAAAATCTATGTCTTTTCCCGGGACTCAGAGCATCTCCATGACAAATTTAATCAAAATGGATTCAGACAGTTTATCGTTACTCGTTCAAAGACACATCATCGCATAAGATTATAATATTAGTATGGTATTTACACCCAATAAACTCATAGTTAATTTTTACATTATATTAAGGGCACGGTAGTATATATTTAGCTTTTATTCTTAGTTCGTAAAAATAAATTTCACTAATGCGACGCCCAAGTTATTTCAAGGCCAATTATATGAATCAAGAATACGCACAAGTAAATGTCAAAACTTTTCCACAAAACCATAAAAATGTTAATGTTTTATCGTTGTTCGGAAATCATATTAGGGAAATATACCTAAATGTAAGTGTTAAGTGGAAAGTTTAGGACAAGTACTAGGTATAAGGTAGGTATGTTATGCAATAGATTATTTTGAAGTTGAATGAATGAGTATGAAAGTCCTAGGCCGGTATAAATAGTCAGTACTCAAGATTCATCTCGGTTTCAAGACGCGGTTCGGCTCTATGATTGGTCCAAATTTTGACAGCCAACCAACCACAGAGCCTGAACCGTGTCTTGAGACCGAGATGCATCTTGACTCTTGAGTACTGACTATTTATACCCGCATTAGAGTCCATTTAAGATGTCCAATAAAATCTACCATTACTTTTTACTCGGGTAAAATTTTTCTTCGTTACTTTAACCTTCCGTCTCATCAAAATCGATTCAGCCGTTTACGTATTAGCCTAGGATCCCTTCATAGAAGCCTTCACCGAAGTGTTTACTGGATGAAAAGTATTTTATATTCAATTTCGTATGTCAACAAATTAATTGCAGGTGGGTTGCCTAAAAAATTTCAGTCCAGAATATAAAAAAATATATAAAAAAAAACGTTTTTTTTACATTTCGCTGGTTTGGTTAATAGACAAATTCTATACCAATAGAAAGTATGGAGCCCGTAGAGTATGAAAACGTTAGGTTGTCTATTTTTTTCCTGTCACAACTCTTGGGTAGGCAGGTAAATCGATACTACTACTAATCGGTACCGGTCTGGTTAATGCTTAATGCATATTCTATGGGTTTCATACTTTCGATTGGTATGGAATTTGTTTAATCAGATGAGTGAGCTCACTCATTTCGAGGGTGAAACATTTTCGCGCCGACGATTGTATGGAATGCCTCTTCTAAAGGTTATAATTCTATGTGCTGTCAGTGGCCTAACTATAAGGTGGCAGGGCCGGCAAAATGCCACGGGCCCCCGACCCAATAGAGCCGTGGTCCAAGAGGCCGTGAGGTCAGTAAATTTTTAATGCATTGTTTTATTATTAACGGGACGATTTTTACGTCACGTTATCATTTTGCCACGGGCCCCGGTGTTATAGTTACGGCACTGTGTGCTGCCGTGCCCTAAGAAAACAAGGATGCACTTTAATATACAGATCGCCGTTCCAGCCAACCTATTCAACTTCAAATCAATCTACAAAGTCTCTCTCAGGTATATTACTGCATAGACATCACATTCATACCTGCATTACAGCACAACAAAAGATCACCAAATCAACTCCATTCTTGGAATATCCAGTATGAATAGCGCATTGTCGTCTTTGTTGGTACTCACTTTACAATGTGGCGTTTTTTTCGTCCCAATCTGGCGTCTTTTGTCGTGTAAAACAAACGCACCTGGCCCTAAAGGTGTTACCTTTTGTTTACTATAATTATATTCCACCTGCTTATTCTAGGTCCTTGATGTGTACTTACGCATGCTCACGGCCTGTAGTATTTTAATAGTATTATAGTTACTACATTTAGTTCGAGGTACTTAGAAGAAGTACTCAATTTGAAACTAAAATTAAGGCTTGAGCCTAGTACTAAAATGATATTTTAAATATTAATGTATCATTTGTATCTTTGATTTTAATAAAATTTAATACCAAGTAAATCTGACACTAATAATAAAAGCGGGTATAATGCTACCACTTGAAATATATTCACATATAAACCGCACAATACCGAAAAAAAAACTCCTTAATTTAGACGCTTATAATTTTACTAGATGACGCCCGCAACACCGTTGCGCCGAAACTCGTTTATCGCGCGGGAACCGTGCATTTTCCGGGACTTAAAGTATCATATTCCTTTCCCGGGACTCAAAGTATCTTCATTCCAAATTTCAGCAAAATCGGTTCAGCGGTTTAAGCGTGAAGAGGGTTACCTCTGTTAAGACAGACAGACAGACAGACAGACAGACAGACAGACAGACAGACGGATAGACAGACAGACACACTTTCGCATTTATAATATTAGTATGGACTTAGTATGGAAGTATGGATGTAAATCAATATTAATATAATGCTTACGATTAATACATTAATGAAAAATGTACAGCATGTCCGGTTCTCAGCCAAGCCCTTGAGTGAATATGGGTATCTAGGTATCTAGGTATCTAGGTACAAGGTTCTAGCCCTCTGTCAGTTCTACTTTCACCCATTACGAAATCTGAACTTAGGCACTATGATTCATTCAGGTATCCGAGCCTAGGGCTAGTCATGCGTAATTTCCGAAGTTAGGTAATTGATCTAGGTAGGATCTAGGCAGTTACGCTGATATGTAACTGTGTTAGTCTATTACTGCTTCACGCAAAAACTTTTTTCGCTACTAGTGCGGATTCTGGTAAGGAATAGTTGTAGTTAGAGCTCATGGATTACTAGGTCCTAGGTAATCGACTAATCACTAATCATACTAATATTATAATTGATACTAAAGTATGTAATTTGACGACCTCCGTGGCGCAGTGGTGAGCACGTTGAGCTAAAGCCGGAGGTCGCGGGCTCGAGTCCCGCCGACGGAACAAAAAAAGTTTATAAAGTTCCTGGATCATGGATGTATATTAAATATGTGTATCATATAATAAAAATCTTAAATATATGTATAGTATAAAAGTATTAAATATATTTCCGTTGTCTGGTACCCGTAACACAAGTCCTTCAGGTACTTAGCACGGGGCCAGACTGACGTGGTGTGAAGCGTCCATAGATATTATTATTATTATTATTATTGTGTTTGTTACTTCACGCAAAAACGTTATCCCACCAAAACATGAAAATATGTAAAAGGAGCCAAGCAAAATATTGCATAGCTATTCAATACTTCTGTCGTAAAAAGTTTCCAAATCACATTCAAGCCAAGCCTTCAACTTATTTTGTAATTTAAATCAACATTCAGTAAACGTATCAATAGATTTCTTTATTTTATAATTATTATATGTTATTGTTATGTCGAGACGCTTACAACAGTGGCACTGGCCACTGTTGTAAGCGTCTCGACGTTCCTCGCAGGAAAGGAGCACACCTTATTTCATGTGACAACTTAAAACTCCCCTAATAATTGTATCGAGCAAGTAAGGAGTGTATATCTCAGTACTGATTAGTGATTACATTTATATTTAAATGGAATTCAATTATTGTTTCATTATTAACGTTGTTAATATAATTTTTTATTTAATTAATACCATTTCATTAAGTTCATAACTAACTTAAAGCCTTTTGTACGTCAAACAAATATTATGCAGTCGAAACTTATACTGTTCATGCAAAGTTACAAACATAAAAATCTTTTATTTTATTTAATAAATTATTATATTAAATTACCTATTAAGTATATTATATTTCAATTTCAGTTTTTAGGTCCCAAAGGCTGAAAACGGGGCCCTATTATTAATAAGTCTTCGCTGTCTACCGTCGTACATCCGTATGTCACCACTCACAAGGCTGGATCTCGAGAACCGCAATAGCTAGATAGTTGCGATTTTCACAAATTATGTATTTCTGGTGTAGTTATAAAAGCTTCTAGTCCAATCAAAATAAAACAAATTATTAAAGGGGTGCCTCATACAAAAAAACACGATTTTTTCCCTTTTTTGCTCTATATCCATAATGGTAACTTAACTAAGGTTTTTAAAAATTTCAGAAAACGCTAATTTGTATGTTAACTTTAATAATTAATAATAAAAATTAAATAAACTTATTATTTAAGGGGGGCTCCCATACAAATTTACGGTACGGAACCCTATGTACGCCAGTCCGACTCGCACTTGGCCAGTTTCATAATTTTTCCTTTCATTGTGAATAAAGACCTATCCGAGTACCAAATTTCAAGGTTCTAAGTCTGCTAGAAGTACCTTAGAATTTTGATGATCTATATTCAGTGAGTGACAAAATGTAGTAAATTTGACCATCCGTAACTCCTAAACTATTTATTGAAATTTCATGTAATTTGGAAGTTAGCTAGTTTTAATACTTGCTCCTAGTGACCGAAATTTTAAATCCCTAGCTTTGTTAACATCGAAGATAAAGGGGGTGTGAAATAGCCGCGAACCGCTTCGAGAAAAGTATGGTACAGCCGTGCCTTTGCTAAAAAGCTTGGCTGGGGCACTGCCGTGCCCCCAGATTTCCTACTACTAGGGATTTCGATTTTGGCAAAGTTAATGTAGTTTGTGCTCTGAATTACCATATTATGTAGGCTTTTTAGCCATAAAAGTACAGTGTTTCCTTGGAAATTGGAATACAGCTAGGGTCTGCCCAAGGGTAAAGTGTTATATCGTGCGAAGTATCTAGACTTAAAATGATCCATCGATCATTGTTAAACTTGGGGTCACTACTCCACTATCACAAAATCTCACTTTTTACAACATTAAAAAAAGGTAATTTAAAACATTTAAATTAAAACATAAACGAAATCAGCACGGCTAAGCGCGAGTCGTGCTACGCAACAAAGAGTTCCTTAGGGTACACGGGAACCGTACATGTTTCTGCAAAAAGTATCCATGCCTATCCGTGGTGTAAAGGGACATTGTAGATATAATATCGGTACCAAAATAAAAACCGACTTTTAAGGCTACACAGTGTAAAAAATCTGAATTAAATCCCATGTCTGAAACAAAGCACGGATTTGTAGGGGTTCCGCGACAGCGGAGCCCTAAAGGATTGCGCAAACCTACGCGACCAAAGCGACTGCGAAGCGGTAGCATCTACCGTGCGGCGGACGCTGCCCATGTAATCTTATGGCGCTGTGCACACCTGCACGACCGCGACGCGGGATGTTCGCGTCGGCAAGCGAAACGTGCGCGTCAAGTTGTCAGACGCGTGTTTTGAAGTGTACTAGACTTCTTTTTTAAAACTTTTTTTTATATTATTTTCTACAACTCTTTAGTTTATGATTTTTTGATTTGTATACGTTTTGATAGATTGTGTCATGATATTAACGTTTGACGGCTCGCACCGTAGTCGCGCAGGTGTGCACGGCCAGTTTCGCGTTGCAGACGCTCCCGTATCCCGTCCCCTGTCACTGACGCTTAGGTTTGTTTTAAGCTTAAAACCTTTTAAATTTTACGCCCAAGATAAAATCAGAGCGATGTTTGTGATATGGAACATAAAATACCTGACAGACTAAAGTACAACGTTAAAACATTTTAGTATGGCGTTAAAACGAACGAACATTTGTTAGGTAAATCGGCAACTCTTAATTACCGCCCGTTCAAAGTCAATTTGCCTCGCAGTTTCTCTAAAATACACCTTAAGTTAACATCATAAAGGTGCTGTTACAGGTAAAATAACTTTGAACAGATAGTAAGTACTACTTAACTCGTACACCCAAGTCTTCAAGGCGATTTCATTCATGTCGTTCTGATTTACGTCACAGTATCATTAAATTAATTCAAGGCTAATATTAGCCAAATCAGTTTAGCCGTTTTCATTTTAAATATAGATAAAAATAGAAGATATAATATTGCACCTGCACTATATCCAGTGTTTTATATCAAAAACCTAATTAACTCAATAACTATAAACGAGCAGAAATACCATATAATAGATAGGTACAGGCTGTCCCGGCAAACGATGTTTTGCCATATAAAGTATTTGGCCCATAATCTACGAATAATAAAACCTAAGGAAACTAACTCCCATACTAATACAGTTTTAAATTTGGTTCCATTCGAACTGTCATGTAACGTCAGCCTTTATACCGCTCAAGGTCACCTAAATATTGCAAATGTATGAAAAGTGAACCAAAGGTACACTTTTTTGACAAGTATTTTGGAGTATGTTTTTTGACGGAGTTACTCTTCCTTAGTTTTTATTATTCGTAGCCCATAATATTATTTTATTGAAGTGACTTAATAACCATGGCAACGTCCATCGCTGTCCCGTGACCCGTCGCACAAACAATGATCGCCGTCAGTCTCGAGTTGTAATAATTTACTATTAAAACTATTTATTCAACAAATGCACTTATCAATATAAAAAAAACCGGCAAAGTGCATGTCGAGCCACGCGCAATTTTTATATAATATTTCGATCATTTTTTGTGTCACTTTGTGTCACTACTTGGAAGTGATATATCAGGGGTTTATGACACGGTGTCAGCGCAGTCGGGTGCACCGTTACCTGCAGCGTCATTGTGCGTCATCGTGACGTAAGTTACGACGTGACGTTTTCAAGCAGATGCAGAACTTTCGATAAATGCACACATACGAATAATAAGGGTGAAGCCAAACGAGCGTAATTTGTGAGTTGTGAGTCGCAGAATTTCTGCCGCGTAAATGTCTTTTCATACAAATTATGATCACAAAATTACGCTCGTGTGAATCAAACAGGACTTTTGTATGAAACTGAATGCAGCAGAATTCTGCTGAACCAAAATTCTGCGACTCACAACTCACAAATTACGCTCGTTTGGCTTCGCCCTTAATGTATTCTACGGAAGAGTAAATCAGTCAAATTGTACGTCATTTATGTCATCGAGACGTAAGTTATGAGATAAAGTCTTCAAGCTGTACAGATGCAGAATTTTTGGAAAATTGACATTAATGAATAATAGTATCAGTTCAATATTTTTTAATGAGTTAGATAGTTCGATTAACATTACATGATCCTTTTTTTTTCAGAAAAAGTTAAAGAAAATATTTTACATACTTACATTTAACTAATTGCACAAACTTCTCTATCTACTGCCAAGTTAAAAACTTGGCTTCCCAAAACGGTCTAGTATCTTAATAACCCGACAGGTGGCATCTTGATTCCCTTAATGAGGTCTTAAACATTTGTTAATGTGCCCGCAATGTGTTTTTAATACCCCGCCCGCCATCTTGGGGTATTTTTTTTACCCCGTTGTCCCTCGCAGGGGTCTATTAGACAGTAAATTATAGGGCCAGAGGCCAAGGCAGGTGTATTTGTGCTCTCCGCGAAGACAATCACAATAAAATTTACATTATGCTAAACAATTTACAGATCTCGTTGGATTTTGACAGATCAAAATATATTCCGCCGGGTTTAAGGCATTTGCATCTATATTTATTCAAATTTAGAACGTGTTAAATAGATTTTGTTCTCAAATTAAGTCCATAATAGACATAATTTTGGTTCTATCTTTTATGAAGTTATCCATGGGTAAGTTGGTCTATCATGAGGTAAGGGTGATTTGAAAATTGCTATTTTTACATTGTTTTAAATACTTTTCTAAGTAGGATATTTCTTGACAATTTTCATGTCAAACAGCTGTTACTTGAAGTTTTAATTTTTAGGTGTTTTATTTAACATATGTTTATTTAAGCGGATTTTCTTTAACTAGACATTTTCATAAGGAAGAAAGAGAAAGCCTACACACTCCATCACCTTTAAAACTATTTGCCCTACGCCCTACCTGTCGTAACTGTACCTTTTATAAGCAGGAAATAAAACCGAATGTACCTTTATAATCTAACACCTATCGGTCCAGTTAATAAAATGTCAAGTTACCATTATTATAGGGTTTATAGCACGTGTCCTTATAATTGATTCTGTAGATAATTGGAATAAGCACCTTATGACTGACGAAATAGAGTTCAAAATCTAGTCTAATATATTCGTATGTCAATTGATCAAATTGTGGCCCGCTTGAATTAATTATGGACTTTGTATCGATAGTAATAAAGTCTAAATTGCAGTGTTTAACAAACATTAGGGCGATCCAAATAACTGAAACCAGTAATTTATCGTAATTCGGGTCCTCGTTATTTCAAAATTCGAACGCCAAACATGTTTAATTATACACCGTTCTGAGTTCTTTTACCTTTAATGTGACCTTTGTGCCGTGTACTTAAGGATCACTTTCGTAGTGTGGCATAAACAATAAAATTTATTATTGTATGTGGACTATGTCCAATTTTTAGGGTTCCGTAGTCAACAAGGAACCCTTATAGTTTCGGTATGTCCGTCCGTCTGTCCGTCTATCTGTCTGTCTGACCGCGGTTTTGCTCAGAGACTAAAGGACCTACAAAGCTGTAATTTGGCATGAATGCACATAATATAGCTGCCGACAAAATGGTACATGAAATATTAAAAAAATATTTTTCCGATTTTGGGATCCGTTTGTGAAATATTAAGTTTTAAAGTGGAAAAAATCGTAAGAGTCCAGTGTCCCCCCTTCTACCAGATAAACGCTTGCTTCTGGAAATGTGAAAAAATTCACGGGAGTAGGAAATATGCTGAAATTAAAAGGAAAACTATCACGGCTAAGAAGAGTTAAGTTATTGGGTAATAGTTGATCAACTAAAAAAAAATTATTCGTTGAAGTATAAAGAAACTTTTCGTTCAAATTCCTTTAAAAGTAACTGAGATGATGTTGTCAGTAGTGTAAAACACGTTATAAATTTACATTCATTGACCATACAAAAATTTAAAAAAACTAGCGGTACTACGGAACCCTATATTGCGCGTGGCCCGACGCGCACTTGGCCGATGTCTTTTTGTTTTCTACTGTATACGGGTGAAACTTGTAGGGCGCGAATCAAATAATTACAGTACAATTTTCATTGATATTCTATAAGTTTGTTTAAAAACTATAGGCCTGGAGATAGTGACACAAAATTCTTGGTGATTTGTTCCAGTATGGCGGTTTTACAGGGGTATAGTTACGTAAAGGCGAAAAGGAAAATGAAGGTCATAGCGCTCGCACTGGCAGCCCAAACGCGTGGGCGTTAATCAAACGTGTCGGATAAATAACGAGTGTCGAACGATTTGTTCCACAAAAATGCTTGTATTTTCAGATAGTCGAAAAAAAAATAAGTAGGCGAAAGCGTAATGCCATACTTGTCGGGTGCGGCTTACAGCCCGCCATACCGACGCGAATACATTAATTTAAATAAAAAAATTCAACCATTTGTACCAGGCTAATTTTTGCATAGCTAATCATCGTCGAGTAGCCATTCACGAAAATCACCTTGCCATACTTTTCTGACAGCGCCCAATGGCCGCCATACCACTGCAAAGGTGTAAGTTTTTTTTTTTTTCGCCAAACGATTTGTACCACCCTGAAACTTTTTTAACAGGTCCCTGTATGATCATAAATAGGAGTCTGATAATGCCATACCTGTGGGAGGCAGCGAATGTGAATAATATTTTTTTCAAAATCCTAAGATTTCATACGTAACTCAAACGGTTTTTCAAGTATGGCGCCACTTTTTCCGTCTACTACAAGTATGGCAAATATAATAATGGTCACATTGTATCGTATAATTTCCAAAAATCCAAATGCCATACTGGTACAAATCGTCCAATTTTTATCACTTTTTTGCTCAAGTCAGATAGTCATCCCGCCCCATGGTTACAATCTGTAACAATTTTTTTTGGTACAATTGTCAAACGACGAGACTACAATGATGCCATGATGTAAAAAATGATTTTACGTATCTTATAGTCGTATTTTTAAAACGTGTCAAATAAATAAGTATTTCAAGTATGGCAGCACTTTTTCCCCCTACTAGAAGTATGGGAAAAATAATAACGGTCATATTTTGTCAAATACTTTTCAAAAATTTAAATGCCATACCGGCACAAATTGTTTGGCGAAAAAAAATCTTACACCTTTGCAGTGGTATGGCGGCCATTGGGCGCCGTCGGAAAAGTATGGCAAGGTGATTTTCGTGAATGGCTACTCGACGATGATTAGCTATGCAAAAATTAGCCTGGTACAAATGGTTAATTTTTTTTATTAAAATTAACGTATTCGCGTCGGTATGGCGGGCTGTAAGCCGCACCCGACAAGTATGGCATTACGTTTTCGCCTACTTATTTTTTTTCGACTGTCTGAAAATACAAGCATTTTTGTGGAACAAATCGTTCGACACTCGTTATTTATCCGACACGTTTGATTAACACCCACGCGTTTGGGCTGCCAGTGCGAGCGCTATGACCATCATTTTCCTTTTCGCCTTTACGTAATTATACCCCTGTAAAACCGCCATACTGGAACAAATCACCAAGAATTTTGTGTCACTATCTCCAGGCCTACTAGTCCTATTATTAATAATTAGGGGTCGTCCATAATATACATGAGACACTTGACGTGGCCAAATCAAACCAAATGTCACATTTGTTTTACTACGATAATGTACAGTCTCCAAAAAGTAACGTAACCTATAATCACGGACGTAAAAAAAATACGGACGTAGCATTACACTATAAAGAGGTGAAGCATGCAAGGTACGACAATTTCGTTTATTGTACACGTGACTGACACTCACACACGCAACCAAGTACTACAACCCGCTGTCATTGTACATTGAGTGATGGCGCCAATGACACGCGCAAATCCTACACGGCACGGGCGGCCAACTATGCTTCACTCGTGATTAGACAAGGTTACGTCCGTATTTTTTTTAAGTCCGTGCCTATAATATTAAATAAGGAAAAAAGGGAGCAAGTCTTCTTCTCATGGGAATTGGCATTCTGACAGTAACAGAAAATCTACAACTACCCACAACTTTTTTCAAATCATTTTTCCAAAAAGCCCAATATAAAATATTTTAAAAGTAAGTACCAAAAAGCACTTACCGCGTACAATACTAATATTAATATTAAATGCACTATAAAGTATAATCAAGTTTACGACGTACTTAATTTTTATAGCCGAGTGCCTGCCGAGTCTTGAACCCCGTTTGATATTAAAAATTAACAAATTTGTTACTCCTCACAGGGGGAAGTAACCTTTTCGGAAAGTTGTTACACTAGTTACTAGTAAATTAAGTGCGACAAATATTTATGTTCATTATCATTTTATCAATATCCTTTGTGTTATAAGAAGCATTAAAATCTGTTTATGCGTCTATTTCTGAATCCTGGGGGTGTGATTGAATGAACAAACAAACCTTCAAGAAGAGAGGATTCCCTAAAATCGTTGAAGAGGTTTGGGTGGGGACTGAGGATCTCTAGCAGACAGGCCCACCTTCGCATGTATAATATTGGTAATTTGGTACCTAAGGATTATCGCAAACCTTTGTTATATTATTACCACAGACATAGATCAAGATAGATACCGCATATCGCTCCATTTGTATGAAAACGAGCGTGTCACTTTTTTCCTATCTACTGTGACGTGCCGACGATAAGTCGTGTGTCAGGGGTCTACCAATCAGATGAGCCAAATATCAAGTTTGTAGATTTCGCATACCTTCAAAGAGCCGCTACATAAATTTTATAAGTCTATAATAGTAATAATTAGAGTCTAATTTGCTTTACACTACAAAGCTACATTTACAGTTTTAAAAATGTGGACGATAAAAAAAAATACTGAAAGACACTTTTAAAATATGTAACACTCTTATCTATACATATTATAAAACAAAGTCGCATAGAATCTAGGCCAACGTTTTTATTTGAATTTCTACAACTCAATACAGCACTATTAGGCATTAAGGCATTTTTAAAATTCCGATTGACGTCCGATTCCGATAGCAGACTAAAAAACAGACTTTCGAAAGACGAGCATTGCTCGTCGTTTGGGAACACGATATGGCGCGCGAAGTACATACACATGCGGTATCTATCTTGATCTATGTCTGTGATTGTTACTTATGGTAAATAGGCAAACTTGTTTGTTTGTTTGAACGCGCTAATCTCAGGAACTACTGGTCCGATTTGAAAAATTCTTTCAGTGTAGCCTATTTATCAAGGAAGGCTATAAACTATATTTTATCACGCTAATACTAATAGGAGCGAAGAAATAGAGGAAAGTGTGGAAAAAAACGGGGGAAATTATTTGAAAGGGCTTATTTGAACATACTAATCTCAGGAACTACTAGTCCGATTTGAAAAGTTATTTCAGTATAAGATAGCCTATTTCTCAAATAAGGCTATAAACTATATTTTATTACGCTAAGACTAATAGGAGCGAAGAAATAGAGGAAAGTGTGGAAAAAACGGGGGAAATTATTTGAAAGGGCTTATTTGAACGTACTGGAGCAATTTTTATGTTATTTGGCACACATGAAGAATGGACCACGTGAAAGGACATAGGTTTCATTTTTGCGGAAAAATGTACGGTTTCCGTGACATTCCTAAATTAGGCGGGCGTAGCCGCGCGGAACATCTATCATATCATAAAAGTAAATTGTCCCACACAACAATATACTTTTATGATTTGCCCGTTAACTATTCCATCGATGTACGTCCCACAACTATTTAAAACTAAAGTCCACGCGGACGAAGTCGCGGGCAACAGCTAGTCTATACTAATATTATAAAGCGGAAGAGTTTGTTAGTTTGTTTGTTTAAACGCGCTAATCTCAGGAACTACTGGTCCGATTTGAAAAATTATTTCAGTGTTAGTCCATTTATCAAGGAAGGCTATTGGGCTGTATTTTATCACGCTAAGACTAATAGGAGCGAAGAAATAGAGGAAAATGTCGAAAAAACGGGGGGAAATTATTTAAAAGGGCTTAATTGAACGCGCTAATCTCAGGAACTACTGGTCCGATTTGCAAAATTCTTTCAGTGTTAGATAGCCCATTTATTGAGGAAGGCTATAGGCTATATTTTATTACGCTGGACCTAATAGGAGCGAAGAAATATAGGAAAATGGCGGAAAAACGGGAGAAAATATTTGAAAGGGCTTATTTGAACGCGCTAATCTCAGGAACTACTGGTCCGATGAAAAAAAAAATTCAATGTTAGATAGCTCATTTATCGAGAAAGGCTATAGGCTATATTTTATCACGCTAAGACTAATAGGAGCGAAGAAATAGAGGATAATGTGGAAAAAGCGGGGGAAATTCTTTGAAAGGGCTTATCTCACGAACTACTGGAGCAATTTTTCTGTTATTTGGCACAGATAAGAAGTAGACCACGTGACCAATTTGTCTGTGAAATATCTAATTTACGCGAGCGAAGCCGTGCGGAACGTCTAGTTCTCTATATTATCCAACAATAACACGCCTAATTAGTTCAAACCCCGATAAAATAGTTTTCGTGTTATTTCCCTTCCCTCATTAAAACACGAATATTAGTTAAGTATAGTTAATATAGATTATGTTATGGCCATAGAAATATAATGAAATAGAACGGTAACTCTCGTACATTTGACTGAGCCTCAAATATGCCCCAGTTATTGACATAAATACGTCGCTAGGGCAACGATATGAAAGACCAAGATAGACAACCAGCTGAAAGTTCCAAAGTTAATAGTAAGGGAGGGGAAGAGGGGATTTCGGGAGTAGCTCGAGCGTGTCAGATTAAGCTTGTATACGCTTTCGACATGTGTCTAGTTATCATGGTATAGAAATCAGATTTCTCACGAAGTAGGTAATTTTTTTTATATTGAAATGTCGTCGGATCTGTCAGATTAAGATAGGGGATGTTTAGTATACTTACCCCAAAAAAGCTTCCATATTAAAGCACTGACGATTCAAAAGTTAGGTAAGCCTATAGGGACATTTTAAAATATTATAAAAAAGAGCTTCGCAGATATTTTATTTTGCTCTAAGCCAAATGATTTAGTCCTTGTTGTCTAAAATATATTTATAATTTACCTAAATAAGCAATTTTCTGAATATATTTTCCTTTTCAAACTTTAAATTGGCTGCGGTTTTCTGAACCCACCGCTAAAATAATTATTATTTTTAACAAAAAATTAAAACCGACTTCCAAGGTAAAAACAATAGTAATATGAACTAAAAAGTATTAAATAACTCTTATTCTTTAATAGTCGCTTTTTCAGAATTCGTCTAAAGCTCAACTATTTCTGTACATACTACAGTCTTCATTATTTTTAAGTCGGTACCAACTAATTTATTCGTGAGTTCAGTAATGTCAGAACTTAGAATATCTTAAACTTTTGGGATTGGTACCGACTTCAAAGTAATGAAGATGTACAGAAATAGTTGAGATTTAGACGAATTCTGAAAAAGCCACTATTAAAGAGTAAGAGTTATTTAATACTTTTTAGTTCATATTACTATTGTTTTTACCTTGGAAGTCGGTTTTAATTTTTTGTTAAAAAATGACAATTTCACCCTTTTTAGTTAAGTATCTATAAAATTAGGCTTTATGCGTAAAACCCCAATACGAATGTTAACTATTCACGTTATGTTACTGTAAGCGAAATTGTGGTAAATGCTTGCAGTTATCTAAGCGATGCTGCAATTTCCAAAATTTTATCTTTAAAGGTTCAGGAGTTCTGTTCAGTGCCTTTGTCCCAAGAGACACCTTCGTATGAAATTCCTCTTATTCGTAACATATTATGTTTAACTTACTAGAAACAACATTTTAACCACTATGAGTGTTTTGATAAATTTCAAGGATTTCCCTCTATTGCTCATAGATCTCATCATCAGCTCACCACTTTCGTAATTGTTATACAAAATTAAGATTATATCCCATACAACAACACGAGAATTTTGAAAATCGGTCCACAATCAGCGAAATCATCATCAAAAACAACTGCTTCGATGCAAAATATCGCGAAAAGTACCAATAATTGGCTCATGGTGTGATGACCCATAGTATAATTATGGTTGTGATGATGATGATCAATCAAATTGATGTGTTAGCTTATGCTTTCAGTTGTTTAAACAACGCCGAAATCTCCGAACCTGTACCTATAAGCATTCAAAAGTTCTGTTCGGTACCTTCGGATCCAGGGTATAACCTGGTGCGAAGTCTTACTTTTTGGTAGCATTTACCTCGAATGCTTCAGAAAAAAATCAATATCACTATATGTTTCCATATAAATTTCAAGGAGTCCCCTCGATTACTCATGGATCCCATCATCAGATCACCACTTTTATGAACATGGTACCAAATTCGAATCAAACCCTATACAACACAAAAAGAATTTTGAAAATCGGACCAACAAACGGCTGAGTAATTGTTGAACATACAAAAAAAAAATACATACAGCCGAACGTATTACCTCCTCCTTTTTGGAAGTCGGTAAAAAAAAGACGGGTTGCACTCCGGGAGTGCCAGCAGAAGCAGAAAACTTGATTATTAACGTTGTGCCTTATTTTTTAACCCATTTTTTATGAAAATTGTTTTAATTAAATAATCGAAACCCTTACAATCGATTAAAACATATCGACAATCGAAAAAAAAAAAAGCTGCTGTCAGACAGACTGTCAGACACTTCTCGCGACAGTTGTCTTGCAGGTGGAAACGCGGCCTTAATCAGCGCGTCTGCTAAAGAACTCATTTCCCCGACTGTACATTTCTGCTAAGCAACTCATTTCCCCGACTGTACATTTCTGCTTAGCACAATTTTCCCCGACTGTACATTTCTGCTAAACAACTCATTTCCCCGACTGTACATTTCTACTTAGCACAATTTTCCCCGACTGTACATTTCTGCTAAGTAACTCATTTCCCCGACTGTACATTTCTGCTAAACAACTCATTTCCCCGACTGTACATTTTGTTCGAGTTCGAGTTCGACACAAAACACTACTCTCCAACCGTCTTACGCTTTTTCTATTGTTTTTCGATCAACACGAAAATCTGACGCGAGATTCACAGTTTTTACCCATCCCACGAAAGTGCTCAACGCCGCTAAAGAAGTTTTAACTTCAAAAACGCTCTTTTTTTTCAGCTTTACCTAACGTACAAAACCTACTAGGTCTCCACGACGCTCAAGTGATTACATAAATAGCACCCTCCCCTCCTCTACTGTAAAATAGCACCACGAAATGCAACTCTACCAGACGAAGTGCGGCGTGCATTCCTATTGGTAGAGTTGCGGTAGGTTTTAACTTTTATCGTACCCGCAAACTTACTGCAACTCTGCCTTAAGGCGCTATTTCGAAAGTGATTTTACCGCAAGGGCAATTTTATACTTAATTTGTATGACTATAAAGTCGTGAATACGCTGCGGCCAGAAGCTATCGGCTCGCTCGGAAAACATGCGAAGAAACGTAATTATAATCATTTAAAAATAACTAGGAGCATTTAAGCAAAATGCTTCTATACGATTTTGAGTTGCAAAGGTGTCTATCAATTAGACTAATTTCCTACAATACATCTATTTTCGTTTAAAAATAATCTTCAAATTTCGTATTTTTGAGAGTTCATTTCGGATATTAAATGTATGGAGGCAAAATACATTAATCGTGTTTCTGGTTTTTCTCAAACCTAGATATCTCATTACCAGTTTTGTAACATTTCTGAGGGTCCTATAGTATTACGTCAAAAAGGACAGTTTTTTCAATATAGCGCCTTAAGCGGGGAGTAGAGCACCATGGATTTTAGTGGGTAGACCCCACACCAAAAGAGTCCTACATACCACGGACGATATCCCCAATCCGCCGGGGATGCGCAAAGCATTTCCCCATGTAAAAAAGTGTATTCCGTGGCACCATATTTTTGTCTGCGTTACTCTTCCATAGTATTTATTATTCGTCGATCATTATTAATTATTATGGGTTTATTATTGAAGGTCTCGTTTCGCTAATCTACTCGTGTGACGTGTCTAATGTGCAAGGTTACAACCGTTTAATAGTAATTGGTCTGTTAATTATATTGACTACAACTCATTATAGCATATTATATAATTAGTTATGTAACTTAAGTAGGTACTAGCGACCCGCCCCGGCGTCGCACGGGTATAAAATATATAGCCACTGAAAAAAATATTAAAATCGATAGCCTATGATCCTTCACGTGGTCTAGGTACTTCTTATCTGTGCCAAATAACATAAAAATTGTTCCAATAGTTCGCGAGATAGGCCCTTTCAAATAATTTCCCCCGTTTTTTCTACATTCTCCTATTAGTCTTAGCGTGATAAAATATAGCCTTCCTCGATAAATGGGCTATCTAACATTGAAAGAATCATCAAAATCCGTTGCGTAGTTTTAAAGATTAAAGGGAACAAAGGGACATGAGGGAAAAAAGGGACTTTGTTTTATAATAAGTATCTAGTAGATGTAACGTACAGTTATAAATAAACTAAGGCCCAACAAAAGTTCCTAATTTGCGGGGCATGTAGAATAATTTCCCTGAATATTAAAAAAAGGCACAAATATTATATAACTTATTCATACAAAATAGTTATTAAAAATTGCGAAAGTCTGTCTGTCTGCCTATTCACGCCCAAACCGCTGAACCGATTTAGATGAAATTTAGTATGGAAATTTAGTCTCAGGAAAGGACATTACGAGGCCCTATATCCCCTACCCTTTTCCCTTCCCTACCCTCCCATATTACCCTTTTCCCTCTTAAAAGGCCGGCAACCTGCAGCTCTTCTGACTTTGCGAGTGTCCATGGACGACAGAAGTTGCTTTCCATCAGGTGACCCTTTTGCTCGTTTGCCCCCTTACTTCATAAAAAAACTTTATCCCGGAATGTACGGTTACCGCGCGATAAACGAATTTTCGCGCAACAAAGTTCATAGCGCGTGGGCATCAACTATAAGCATAATATAAGAATTGAAGATAAGTCCAACAGAACCTTTAGTTATGGAACCGTTCTATGCTACATTGTAATAAAATAACCTAAACTGTAAGATACCGATAAGAGGTCGTAACACCAATAATAATCCAAAACATTACTGATAAAATATGCAAGAGTTATCACTTATCAGGCTACGAATTCGCGTAGCAACTAAAATTCTTGCAGAATTCAATGAATTGCAGAGTAAAAATAGGTCAGTAGCACATATTCATAATTCAATCTTTATAAAAAAAACTGTTAAAACTGTCATCACAAATACAAAATCCCTTTATCGTTTTGTAGTTTATGTATACAAGTATACAGCGTGTGCAAAATGAAGACTATTTTTACAGTAACCGGACCGACTACTTAATAACGAGCGGTCTACATAGGCTTCAATGACGGTCTTCCTAGAATATCAGACAGTCGCAGTAGTTTTTATTTTACCGTCCGTCGTACCGTCTAACATCGGCCAAATGCGTTGGAGAAATTCAACGCTTGCAACACCCTGTCCTTACGCCGACAATTATGTAACTACCGGAACCGCGTAGCAACGAAAAAATAATTTATACATGTGTAGTAACATACCATTCAAAGATACCTCTGTACAAAAAAGACAAAAATGCATCTTATGTCTTCGACGGAAGGATGATATCAAACGTAATATAACTCAGAATGGTGTGTAGCATCAAAAAAATGTGACATACTCACGTTATCAACGGTTATCGGCTATTGAACCCGGCGAACCTGAAACAGACGGAAAATCACTCAGTAAGGAGTTTAAGGGTCACGTGATAATACGGAGGTCGCATATCAACCGAGATTTGGGACCAAAATTGTTGCACTTGGAGATATTATATGTCATTTATGATTTAGTTGCTAAGAAGTTTCGATTATAATAAATAACTTAACATAAAAAAAACATTTTGCCCTTCATATTTTCTAAACAGATTCATATAAAGGAGGTGATTAGCATTTAATTCATCAGCATACTGAATGACAATCGAACCTAATCATGGATTCCTAAATTTTTCATTTCATTCATATATGTATAGGTTCAATCCAAAGTAAGTTTTAGCGATGGGAAAGGTGGACTGTAATATGTACGAAAGCGAGGATAACTAGTAACTACCAAATGATACACAATGTGAAGCGACAACTATAATCTTCAAGGTTCAGAGATAGACTGGATCAAAAATACATCGAAAATATAAATTGTCAATACGAAAAAAAATGTGACATAGAAAAGTAAACAAATATTCAAAAAACAGAACTATTGGCTCTGGTCTGTCCAGCCAGTCGCCAACAGTAAGGTTTTAAATGCGAAAGGGTTTATCTTAATTATCTGGCGTGAATTTTAATGAAATGAAAAGTATATAGTAATACTTTGGGTGATGGGCCTCAAGAAAGATCATAGGATACTTAAATTACTATACTCCATACAAATACTAGCTAGGATTGGATATGTAGATTCCCGAGCAATTTGGGTTTTTTGGCAACGTCTACTTCGAAATTAATTGGTATCGATAATACATTCCCACCGACACATCAAAACCAACGAACTCCTTTGCATAAAAACGCACAAAAAACGGCCACCGGCGAGCCCGCCGTCATCGTGGTTCAACGACCGATACAAAAACCCGACGGCCGATTGAATCGTGATGGATGGATCGGGAGCCCGCCGACAATGACCCGGTGAATGGAATCTATGTGCGCAGTAGATCTGTCGATACGTGTGTCACTTTAACGCCGGTGACCGGTTCGTTCCCTGAGTAATCCAAAGATCCAACCACTGAAAAGGATCTTAAAATATACGATCTACCAGCCACACTTTGGAAACTTAGGGGAAGTTGCCAAGGTATGGCGTTGAAGCTTTGTTGGATCGATTTGACTTGGGTCAGAAAAGTCCAACAACCTTTTTAAAGAGAACCGGAATTTTTCCAAAAATTTTGGAAGGCAGGCAATCCGTTTTGTTTTAAGAGTCGAGGTGATAGGAAAAACAGCCATTGTTAATGTGCTGTCATAACAAAAAAGTCAAAGAACTAACGTGCTAAGCTACCTCGAGAACAACATTAGGAAATGCGCAAAGCCACATACAAAAGCTACTTTAGTAATAAAATATGAAAAGAATGATACACATTTAACGATGTCTTCCGTTCACAAACCCAGCATGGGAAAATAACGAAATAAAACCCAAAATGTTAATAACATTCACAATTAGATAAATATTTGGTGTTTGGACTGATAACGCCAAAAATGGCCGGATTCGACCATGACTAATGACTGAACAAGGAATTCGATACATATCCTTATTATCCTTATTAATAAATTACAATATCAAAAACATTAAAACATGTTAAATACTTTATGTGGTTGAAATTGCAGAGTAAAGTATTTTTAGGGTCTAAACACACTAGGCTGAATTACGCCGGCGTAATTTACGTGGCCGAAATTACGTTCAGCCGCTTACGTCTGATGCCGGATGCGACACACTATAAATTACGGGAAGAGCCGAAATTTCGCGGCGTAATTTCCGTGCGGAACGCGCGTGTCAGAAATAGCTTAGGCTTGCAAAATAAAAATATTGTATAGAATTATAGATCATAAACACCAGTAAGTAAAACGTAGTTTATACGACTTGTAAATACATAAACAATAATTATTATTCACTTAGCTTTCCCTCATTTGCAATTATTAAGCCGAAAAGAACAGATACTACACTTTGATCTTAGCCAAAAGGCCTAGAAGCGGTTAAACCAATAAAATACTTTAAATACTTAACTTATAACGATCTCTGTTCGAAGTACTCAGAGCCAACTCACATTGACAGGAGGCAGAGTGACAAAGCTTACGACAGGAGAGAGAGTGAGCCCCCTCCATCAGACAACCCACCTTATATATACAGTTACATCTAAAACAATCCCAATGACGTATCACTCTGCCGCGCCTCTGACTACCAGGATTTGTATCTAATATCATAAACACAATGATTCAAAGTTACAATCATCCTGAAAATCATTATAAATCAAGTATTCAATTATTAGATTTTTAATTAACCCATTTACTTTTTGTAACAAAAGTATCATAACCTCAATTAATATTGTCTGTTTAAAGATTAATAATTGACGTGTTGAAAAATAACATTATAATATTATATATTTTGTTGTCCAAATATCATGAATCAATTATTAATAATAATTAGTTCAACTCGCATAAGTTATTAAAATATGTTAAATAACAAAACAATAAGACAAAACCATTGTTACCATTATACATCATTTTATTTATGACTGTTATTGAAATAATAGTCATTTATATTCATCTTTATTTTGAGTAAGGCGGGTCGTACCTCACACGTGCGAAAGTGAGTATTTAAAATTCTCAGATGTAATGTGTGCGTTAACGCTTTGGAGTTAAGGTTGGATTTGCTATGTTCGGTTTTGATAATTCCATCGCGTAAGTGTGTTGCTTATACAAAACATTACCGCCGAATCGCCGCCGAACTTTACGCTCGACTCGACTGGACGGAAATTCGGCTCGCGACGGAATTTCGGCACAGTGTGTCGTCTGCCGCGACTCGCGTTCCGTCTGTATTTTGTATGCGTTTGATACGCGCCGTAAACGCGGCAGAATTTACGTCGGCGTTATTCAGCCTAGTGTGTTTAAAGTTTAGACACTTAGGCGCAATTTAAACTACCCTAATTATATTCCTTTCCTGCGGCCGTAGCACGGCGACCAGTGGAAATGCGAAAGTATAGAAAAACTGTGGAGATAAACAAGGTGCCGTTCCGATTTTTTTTCGTTCCGAAAAATTCAATTAAAATGCCACTTTATGACAAACTATAGTCACAAACTGTGGAGATAAACTTAAGGCGCCGTTCCGATCTTTTTACGTTCCGAAAAATTCGATGAAAATGCCACTTTATGACAGACTATAGTCCTAAAAATTCAAATAATATCCTACTTTATGTCATTTAATATAGTCTGTCATAAAGTGGAATTTTAATTGAATTTTTGTCGGTCGCGATTAGCCGCGGTAAAGATCGGAACTGGTCGCCGTGCTAGGGCTACTGGAGTCAAGTATCCATACCGAATTAGAAAGTTTACGCTCGAAGAGGTAACAGATATCACAAGGTAACAGATTCCGCTTTTTTAGAATGACCATACGCGGTCATTACTTTTTTTAATGGGTCAAAAGTGTCAAAACGCACGTATTCAACTGACGTCTTCCGCCGCGCCATCTAGCAACACCGGGACGTCGCGCCACTTCACTTCACGCCCGCCTATGCCCTATGGCCATGGGCGCAACATCTATTCTTCTATAAACGTAATAATTTATCTTTATTTTATAATTTACATCAATTAATACAGTCCACAAGTTTCAAGTGATTAACACAAACATAATATACAGTACCTTACTTAAATTAAGTAAGTACTAGTGTAAGCTATAGAAATAATTTTAGTCGGAGCTCCAAAAAAGTAAAAAAGTATACCGCTTTAAATAAAAATAAAAATTCTTGCACTATAACGAAAATGGTTCGTGACAAAATTGCAACCAACAAATTAGCAAAAAACAAAAGAAAATTCCAAACTAAAACTAATTCTCATGCTAAGTTCCCTACTTAGCTAATAATAAAGTAGCCACTTATTTAACTTCAACTTTTAGACAAATGAAACAAGTTTGAGTCAATCCACACTCTATAGGGTTCAGTAGGTAGATAAATTACGTGCAAATTTTGTACTTTAATCATCTGTTTTACAATAGCCTAAGAAGTAGTTTTAAAGTTACGAGGGAACAGATGAAAATCGATACCCTCATACATACGTCATACAATACATACGCATACAGGTCAAAATCATAACCCTCCTTTTTGCTTCGCCGTAGCCGGGTAAAAAGAGAAATAACATACGAAAAAAAATGACGTCCTGCAATCTATACTTGTAAAATTACATGTCCTGACTGACTGACTGATTCATCATCGCTGAGCAAAAACTGTTAAAGTTACAGCCACGAAATTTAGTGAGTAGGGTTGTTTTATTAAGTAGACACCCACTAAGGAAGGAATTTTTAAAATTTTACCCCGAAGGTGGTGAAATAGGGGTTGAAAGTTTGAATGAAAGTCCGTCATTTCTTAAGTTAGGAACATGAAACTTTATTTTTGGGTTAATGATTAAAAATTAATGGATACGTATTTAAGCGTTTTTGGAAATTTTACCCCTAAAGGGGTGAAATTGGGGTTGAAAGTTTCAATGGTAGTCCGTTATTTCTTGAGTTAGAAACATAAAAATTTTATGTTTGGGCTACTGATTAAAAACGATTGGATACGTGTTTAAGCGTTTTTGAAAATTCTACCCCCAAGGGGGTGAAATAAGGGTTGAAAGTTTAAATGAAAGTCTATACTATGTTAACGCGGACGAAGTCGCGGGCAACAGTTAGTATAACACATACTTATGACTTATAAGCAAAACTTCGAAAGCTCTGAGTTGTACCTTTTTATGTGACTGTGAAAGCTTTAAAAATAATCAGCAGTTTATACTAAAAGGCTTAAAGGCACTGAGACGCTTTCGTGTGAAACACCTGATTTCAGTAAAAAATTTGTTTATCAAAGAAAAAATAACTTTAACCCATCAACTCCCAAACGGCACCCGGGTGCAGCATAACAATTGAATATCTAGTGAGTCTGCGATTCCCACGATCGAAGATTGTAATAATTCTGCAATGTCTGATGAAAAAAACAATAATCAATTTAAGTCACTCAGTAATCAGTATAGTCACCTAAACCCGCTTCATCATAATGACTAAACTACCTCGTACGAAACCCTAAAATATTATCAGACGCCGAGTTCGCCGACCCGACGCGATTCGTGCCGATAATTGGCACAGGGGTGGAACGTACAAAAAGGGTTAAAAATCCGCCAAATCGCTCCGAAATATACCTCCAAGTGATATAACGCCGATAATGGGGATATGCTCGACGTCCAATTTGTCTGGATGTAGCACTTTATTTTTAACATTTTGTGCTAGGACAGTGGACACTTTGATTTCGATGAATTTTATCTTTTTGAAAAATCGGGATTTCGAAACAGGCAATTAAAGTAATTATTGTGCCTTTGCCTTTTGTAGTTTTAAATTTGTGTAGCTTAGCAGCTACAATCAGATGGAACTGTGTTCCAAAGTTTCAGAAAGCAATATTATGAAATACCTAGTCATCATTTATTTATTTTTCTTTGTTTGCGATAAAGATTATAATAAAATTATAGTTTTATCTACCGGTTACATAGATATTATCTACCGGTTTGATAATGTTGACATTAAAGATAGCAAAGTAATGGGTCGTCATGACAATAAAGCAAGCAAAACTAAAAAGTGTTGCAAATATTGCATAAGCTTACAACAAAAGGTAAATAACATAATTCTGAAGTTTTTAGTGTATACTAATAATTCTCTGTACCTACCAACTTGTAAATGCATTTAGTAGACTACCTAAGGACAGTGTCACATATTATTTAATGATAATATGCAATGACAGTTAGAACTATCGTCTAACTTGTTTTGTTGATAGAGGATTGAGCAGAAACATTATTTTGAACGCTCCCAAAATTTTCATACAAATAATAAAGTTTTCAATTAAGTCTCTGTAAATGTGACGTCCCCGTATGATACGTCGACGTCGATAAACAACGATCGCCTGCAGACCTGCATTGCGGGCGGCTTGCGGTGCGAAGTCGAATGCCGCAGACCGACATTTTAAGAGCGCAGCACTCGCCTTTGAATACATGATAGAGCTGTTGTGAATTCATTTCGGAATGATAAAGTTCCTTTTTTGAAAAAGGAAGACTGAAATTTAAAATATGAAAGCCAGAACACAATATCACGCACACATATGTAACAAAACTACGCCTTATGTTGTCAGTATAGCTATCACCGTGTATTTTATGTACTAATGGAGTGGTTTTCAGAACAAATAAAAAACACGATAACGACGTTTGTTTATTATTTTACTCACACATGTGAACGAAACTACGCTACTTCCCCGTTTTACACATTTATTGCTTAACTGAGAGCAGTAGCTTAGTGTGAAAAACCTCACCTTATTGTTCATAGAACATTTATAGCTACATTTTTAATTCCGTCTGTGAGGTAGGTAGAAACATTTGACCGACGTATGCCAATTCCCTTTCGGTCATTTACACATGGTAATGTTTGTTTTGGCTTTGTCACAGTCTGCACTGACGCAGACGGTAACTATACACCTCACAGTATGCAAATTAACCGTACTGACGTTAAAGGAGCACTTTATTTTTTGTGCTCCACCTCTTTTATATTGTAAAGCTGCGAATATTGAATGAAGTTTACATTTGGCCATTAGGAAGGACTTGGACAAACTTTAATGGCATATAGAGCAAAATATAGAGTTTCCTTAGGAGACCGTAGTGACACGGCAGCGGAGCTGCACGCTAAATATCCTAGATGTGAAGCAGAGAGCTGAACCAAACTGTAAAACTCTGGAACGAACTGTCACCAGCAGTATTTCCGGACCTATACGACCTGCAAACCTTATTTTCCCTCCATCCAAGCGTATTCCCTCTTAAAAGGCCGGCAACGCATCTGCAGCTCTTCTGATGTTGCGAGTGTCCATAGGCGATGGTAGTTGCTTACCATCAGGTGACCCGTTTGCTCGTTTGCCCCCTTATTTAATAAAAAAAACCAAAATATTGCATTGTTTTTCCGCAGTACGATGCACCCTTCCAAATTCGTTTATTACACATCAGAACATCATTACCACTCAAGAGTGGCAATAAAATTAAATTTTTAATGTGGAAGCCGCATCGTAAGGCCGAGGGCGAAAGGAGAGAGCATTGAACTCCGCTTCCGAGAAAAGCTAGGAGAAAAAAACAGTTTGGCAGAGGCAGCCGCCTCGAATTGGCGCGGAGTTCGTGGCCGATTCATGTGTCACGTCACATTTCATGGGAAAACTGTGCCATATACTGAAACATCTCGTGATCTTGGACGAGACTTCAAAAGGATTCATGGCTGCTGTAACTAAATAATGTTAATATCAAATCCCTGGTTGTCCGATCACTTTTTACTTTTCTACCGACTGATCTACTGCTTTATACGCGACCTCTGAAATTTCGGATGATGATTTCGGGCCAATACGTACACTTATATTCCTAGAAGCTTGCACGTGGAGTAATTTAGAAACAGCGTCAAAATGAGCGATTTTCCATTTAATCGATGTCTGAATATAGTAATGACAAACCTGTATACCAACAAAAACAGCCTAATCTTATACGCAGATGGCTTGGGACATAAAAATTCCATCGCACACAGGCAGTTTTCATGCTAAGCAGCGTTTTCCACAAAATAATACAATGACGCACGGAATACATTAGAGGAACCTGACTGACAGTTGCCACATACTTACCGCTCTAACCTTACTTTAGTTCGGTAGGTTTTTAAATCGAGCGTTAGAGTAAGGTAGAACTAGAGTAGGAACCTACTCTGGTTTTACTATAGAGCTAAATCATCAAAGAAGCTTAATGTATTTATATTTTATCTCATAGGGGGAGTTAATATCCAGTGATGTTCCTCTAACGTCAGGGATCTCTCGGTTATGACAGCATCACCGTCAAGAGACAATCGATCAGGTGTTGTGGTGGTCCCAACAGTTCCCAAGGTCATACCAAAAGCGCGGAAAACATCAGAAAGTAAAATTGACACCCTCCGATTTTTACCCCGATGTTTTTGGTGCGTATTAACCCATCAAGCCCCATAAGGACACCGACGACCGCGACAACAATAAAATAACAAAAGATTACCAAGAACCCGCGATCGAAGGATTAATAGCTCCCCGGGGAAGCTGCCAGTAATGCATAACGCATTTAGGTACCCTCAATAAAGTGACCATTTACCTGGAATTAATACCCATAACCAGATAAAGGGATAAAAATTTGAATTTACGACTATAATTTCATTGCACGAATTAGAACAGCAGAAGATAAATTGAAAGTGTCATTGTCGTCGCTATGGTAATATTTGATAGGTTTAGGGTTCAGGGTCTGTGAACCCTGAGTTAGTACGTGCTTAGTGACGTCACCGCCCAAATTGGCTTACCGCTGACCGATTAGCACCCCTAATCGCCTTACTAAGTTCACCAATCGGTCAAAACGATTTCGTCCAACATTTTAAGAACACCAGTGACACTTTAAGTAGAATATAAGAGTACTCAGTAGACAATCTTCATAGGCCTTGCTAATTTTGAGCGTTTATCCATCTGTATACATCCGAAAATGCACGGGCTCTTTGGCCATTGACAGACATTTTGCTCATCTCCCCTGGTCATGTCTCCCCACTTAAGTGTTCTTTTATAGATTAGGTGTGAGTCGACATATTTCAGCGTCATAAGCCGCAACCGCCTGAATTCAATGCACACACATACACTCACACATTCGCATGATTTCTGATAACTTTGAATAGCGCGATCATAGTAAATACATAGTAAAACTTGTCTGTGTGCTAGTTCTCAATAACTCTGCTGAGATACCCTACTGTATGTAATTTTAACTGTTTCTCTTAGTGGTTGACCTTCGAAATTGTAAGCACGTAATAATTACACGTATCGGACAATGACTCTTGAAGACAAGATCATTAACATGGATAGCATACAATTTGCAAAGAAATGTAAACAACATAACCCTATTAAAAGAGGCCCATATTATGTCCGGGTATCAAAAGCTCTTTTATGGTGAAAACCATAAAGCAAGTCACAAAACTTCATATTTAATTATCAAAATTCGAATTTATTCTAAAGCCTAAAATCTCATAAGCTTGCCTTAAGATTTCTTAGGATTTATGTTGTTATTTTACTATGAAGGAAGTTCAGTACCTATTACTTAAAACTTTCTACTCTATATTCCACCATGTTTGTAAACAAGCGAACAGCAGTTTTTAGCGTGCCACAAATGTTTTATGCGTCTGGAGGTGTCGTTGCGTAAACATGTGAAATATAATGTATACGCTGACCCATTATAAGCGCTGAAACGCGTGCGAGGTCAATATTATGCGTCTTCCTCGGAGGAGACATGCTGGTGAGTGGTGACACACAGACACACACAATATTTTTAATAGTTAAGGTGCACAATTTGATCGCTAGTTTTCTACTTGCTATGTAACACTAATGGTAAGAGAATTAGACTACTCGAGGTAACACCGGGGCCCGATCTCTTCCCTTGGTCATAAGCTAGCTATCTGCTATAATAATAATAAAAAGTTCACATTATAGTAAAATAATCAGTATAACTTTAACAAAATAACTTTGTCACCAACTCATCAACATTGTGTCTCTAAAGTAAAATAAAAGTCAAAATATTAGCGAGCCCTTGTCAGACAAGTACATGCCCAGTGCCCTTAGCTTAGGGCTTTTAAAAACAAATGAACCGTTTGCCCTTTACGGCGATGAAAATAAAAGAAATGGAGCCCTCAACTTGAACCCTAGCCCTCCCCTTCCCACTGGGATTCACCATTCTGCCCCGCAATTTTACTCTCATTCATAATTCTAATTTTATCGTGTTAATTTTAAAAGCACACACTTTTCGTAAATAAATAATGTACCTAAAATAATATTCAACTCGACCAAATTATGAAAGAAGTTTTCATTAATCATTGTCAGTTGAAAAATTGAATGGACGATTTGTGACAAAACAATGGATTTAGATAAAGAATTGCTTTTTGTCCAAACACTTAGTTGTTTCTAGGAGTTATAATCGTTCGTGCGTTATCTACTTATTTAGTATACTGGTAAGTGGTATACGCTGGGCAATCAGATTAGCAATTACTGATCTATGAGAGGTTTCTGAAGGCAGATGAATCCGAGAAAAAGCTTGCTTGCCAAAGATGGCAAAGCAACTTACCGAAATTTGATAGATGTTAGCCCGGCTTCGTTGCACTGAAAATTATACCTCATTTTATAAACGAATCCATACTTCCATACTAATATTATAAATGCGAAAGTGTGTCTGTCTGTCTATCCGTCTGTCTGTTACCTCTTCACGCCCAAATCGCTGAACCGATTTTGCTGAAATTTGGCATGGAGATACTTTGAGTCCCGGGAAAGGACATAGGATACTTTTTGTCCCGGAAAAATGTACGGTTCCCGCGCGATAAACGAGTTTTGGCGCAACGGAGTTGCGGGCATCAACTAGTTTCTTATATGTCCTTCATGAGCAGGACACGAAATTTCGCCAGTATCGTTTCAGCGGTTAAAGCGAGAAGATGGTTCATACGAGAGACACTTTCACATTCATTAGTATGTAAATTCTAAGAAAACATGATAAACATCATTAGCATTATCTAACCCTCTCGCATCCTCTTAGTTTCGATCTGGTTTGTATTGTGGCCCCAATTCTTAGGGCCCAACCTTGGGGCCAATGTGTAGCCCGCCTGAGCCGACAAGGTCAATGTCAAGAGATTGAATAATGTATAGACGAAAGCGCGTCATACCGAGGCCCACTTTCTGTTTTGTTGTTTTGTGGCAGACATCGTAGCCGTAGGCAAGTTTGCATAACAGGTACGTAATTGGTAAGTGCATCCATACTAATATTATAAAGGCGAAAGTGTGTTTGTTTGTCTGTCTGTTAGCTCTTAACACCCAAAACGCTGAAACGATTTTGCTGGACTTTGGTATACAGTAGATACTTTGAGTCCCGGCACGTCCCGGGAAAGTGTACGGTTCACGTGATAATTTTGGCCCTTTAGAGCCGTGTGGGAAGCAAATGTCAAAAATGTCAAGCAGCGGAAGACGAGATTCCTACAGTTATCCTGAAGAAAATAAGATAAAAAATTGAGCTTCATAATTTATCGAAGGTTAGGACGTAGAGCTACAGAACTGGTTCCCCTAAAGCAGGGGTAACCAATTAGTTTCGCTCGGGGTCCGTTTTAAGAAATAAAATGACCTTCGCAGTCCGCACATTAAAAAAATAAACAAAATATGTAATTACGAAAATTAAAAATGTATTTGTTCGTATTAATGAGAAATGTGTAAATTTTTGTTGCTATATGTTCATCAGTAATATTGACGATATCAAAATTCATTTTCTAACGAAGTTCATCTTCGTCTCTTCGAGCTTGCTTGGTCCGCACACAATGGGTCGGCGTTCCGGATGCGGACCGCGGTCCGCCATTTGGTGACCCTTGCCCTAAAGTAACCGAGATCGAAACTCCATAGTTACCTATAGGGGGCATAAATGTAGAGGAAAACTTTCAGCTTTTACAAAATGAATGTCTGGCTGTCGCAAGCTTTTGGGTTATAACTTACTTTAAACACAACACTAAAATGCCAGCGGGTAAATAATTCCGACGCAGTACGCCATACATCAAAATGTTATCTTGCCAAAAAACCCACAAGTACAGACCTCGTAGCATTGTTCCGAGGACGATTGTAAGTGACATTGTCTAACCTCAGCGCCAGAACAGCGATGAATATTATTACAATAAATGTTTACGACTTAATAGACGTATCATCAGGGGGATATTAGAGCTTGTGGTCTGGAGGTTAGAAGTCAAAAAACCTATTCGATCGTTGGTTAAAACTACGCCGAATTCTATTCAACTACAAGTCTTGTTATTAAAAGACAAGACACTTGACTATACGAATACGTTGCGTCCAAATTCATTTATCGCACAAAAACCATTTATTTCGCAACATAAACTATCGCATGTCCTTTCTGGTCCCTCAAAGTGCAGCTGTAATATATAAATATATCTAAATTGGGTAAAACCGTTCAAGTGTGAAGAGGTCACAGACAAAGAGACAGACAGACAGCAGGAGCTTTTGACCAAGCGAGTTGGTATGATTGTTAAGGCCGAACCCTGGGATATAAGTTGTCAACTGGAGTATATTATAAAATATACGAACTCAGAAAACTTCGATAGCGTGATTCACGATTGTGGCACCAAATCCTAAAACTTGAGCTACGCCAACCAAAGGGTCTCCATTCCCCAACAAACCACAAGCAAATAAACGCACAGCGCCCGTTGGTATTTCCACCAGGAATGTTGCCAATAGCGGAATTGCCAAATGCAAGATGTCGGCCAGTTTTAGCTTAACCAGGCCAAGAACACCTGAAGCTATTAGCTGGCAAAGATTGATGTTATTCCACCAGTGCAAGTGCAATATTTCTTGGCGAAATGCTAAAAGGTGATGTGGTTTTAATTTAAATGGCAGTGCATACGCAATTTATGACACACTCGCTATTGCCTACGACTTTGTCCGATCTTATTTTAGCTATAAATGAGATACTTTTTCTTAGAAACATTTAATGATTATTTTAACACAAAATTAATGCATATTACGCGATCAACATCGTAATTTAATTGAAGGAAATTAATCATTTAATCTTACCGAGTGCTGTTATTAGACATTTTTCTAGCTTAGATAAAATCGCTGACATCGGAAATACGTGAAGCAATTTTTAACTGTCCGCCCACAAACTAAAAGTGTTGAAACAAGCCCATTCATAACAGTTCAAAATGGCGTTCACGTTTCCATACTTCCTAATATATTGTTAGCTTATAAATCCTCTGCTTTGATTTTTCTGTTCTGGGGCTTTGATGTATAATTTTCGGAGATCCGTCATCACATAAGTCCACCTACCCATTTATTCTCGCGTAAAATATATCCAGGGGCCCGATTCTTTTACCTCGTAAGTCACTGCGATTTCCGACTCTTATTCTCGTCAGTTAACGCTCGCGATACAAAGAGATTCAGGCTAAGATAATATACTCAAAATGCGCGATATCCACAAAGAAGGATTAAGGGCCGGGACACAAAAACACGGCACGATGTCGTACGGCGCCGTACGGCGCAGTGTGGGGGGAATCCACGACGCGCGTCGTATAAAACCACGGCACAACGTCGTACGACGTCGTACGGCGCCGTGTCGTGGGAATCCACGACGCGCGTCGTAAAAATCTACGGCGCGGCGTCGTACGGCGCTGTACGGCGTCGTACGACGTCGCCTCATCTTGAATTTCTACGTGAGTTTCTACGACGCGACGTCGTACGACGTCGTGCCGTGTTTTTGTGTCCCGGCCCTAACGCTCGTAAACGTCATAAAAGCAGAGATGTTTCAATATTAAACTACTCGTCATCAATCACTCATATGAAACACCGTGGGTGTTCGCGAGTGAAACAGCCTCTGAAGCAATATATGAACTACGAAGTATGAGAATCAGACTTTATATTATGGTTCCCAGTTCCCCTTTAGTTTGGGTTATTTTGGAGTTTTGCTTTTATCGGGATGGTGGAATCCTCAGAATTAGCTATCATCCGAAATCTCGCCATAGATAATGGTACTGTGAGTGATGACATTGATGTTAAATATTTCCTAGATAAGCGCAATTGGTTTTATTTATATTTTACTCAAAAGCCATTACAGGCTGATGTCCCTGAAATGCCCGTAACAAACCGCTAAAATCGTATTATATTATTATTTTTTTTTATATTTGCGCACGTATTTTTAATTGAATTTATATGTATAAGTAAGTATATTCTATATTTTTCATATTAGATTAGTTCTGAGTAATATTTATATTATTTTAATTTTATTATTAATTATTAAAAAACAGATCTAATTGAAAATTTTGTGAGAATATCAAGTGCCTACCTGTTGCCGTTTAAATTGATTACAAGCAAAAAAGGCCAAAAATCACGTTTTTTTTATATGGGAGCCCGCCTTAAATATTTAAGCATTTCATTTTTAGTATGTAAAATGTAAATATTTGCTGTTATAGCGGCAACAGATATGTAACATAATCTACCAAAATTTCAGAAGTCTAGCTATAGCGAGTCTTGAGATACAGCCTGGAGACACACAGACGGACGGACGGACAGACAACGAAGTCTTAGTAATAGGATCCCGTATTTACCTTTGGGTATGGAGCCCTAAAAACTACGACGACTACGAAACTTCATGACGACAAATCCTTTTAGCGAATCTAAAATTAAACATCGTTGTGAATCTAACACATTCGGGGCATATACAATGTTCTCGGAAGGCCGTGTTTACACTCCCCATTTCCGACATATCCTTTTTTTCACCCAAAACATCCGTGTTTTCGCATACAAATGTACATTACAGTGAAAGGATTAACAAGTTTTTGTTGTACTCAGATTGTATCGAGCTTTAAACCGGAACTACTTGGAATTAAGTATTAATACTGTTAACAAATGAATTCACATATTCGGGTCACATTTTGTAGACTCGTGGACAAATTTTTTGACACAGAAACTCTAGGTATATATAAAAATACCTACCTAATTTTGATTTATTTTAATTTATTGCTATAAAAAATTATGTTTTTTTTTAAATATAATACATAGTTTAGGTAGTCCGAGCGTGGGTTCCGAGGTAAAGATGAAAATATACTTAAAAAATCTATAACTTACATTGAATCTCCTGTTTTTGAAGTCGGTTAGATAATTGTGCAGGATACATCGCTTCTCTTCTCAGCGTTTAGGACAAGTGGGTTAAGTCTCCATACATAATATACAAATCTAAAGACATTTATATCCGACGGTAACCGTACATTTTCCCGCGGCCCTTTCTGAAGTATAGCGCGGTCACATTAACTTGACGCATCGCTGGGATGCAAAATGCATTCCAGCGATGCGTCAAGTTGATGTGACCCTGTTATATGTAATATCTTATTACAATTTGTTAAGAGACACACTAACAAATATCAGGTAGATAATTTTGTTATTTAACATGCCGGCTCCATAATAACGTCATCAATGAGTGTCAATGATCAAACCATGTGTCATGCGTCGAGTTAAGACCGAGTTGTATAGTTTGTGTCTTAGTATAGTAACTACCAAGTTTCGACTTTCGAAGCCCATACCGTATAGTTTATAATGTATATAAACAAACAATTTTACAATATTAATACATATCATTATCGATAATAATAATAAACGATAACAATTATAATTATTATTGTCAATAGCATCATATTGAGACGATTAAGGGTATGATTCACATGCGAGTGGAATGGGGTTCATAATGCGTATGTTAATTGATACACCGAATTGTGATTCACCCGGTCACCCTAAAACCATAAACACTTAACATGCTAACTCAAACCATAATAATTAAACTTAGCCGATTCGATGCTTCTAAAACTTTAATTCTGTACTAAAATCCTGAATACGAATAAATGTCAAAGATAACAAGAACAAAAAATGTTTGTCTAGGTCTGTCTGTATGTTACCTCTTTATGCTTAAACCGCTAAACTGATTTTGATAAATAAATGCAGATACTTTTGAGTGCCAGGAAAGGACATGGGATAGTTTTTGTTGTGGAAAAATGTAAGATTACCGCGCGATAAACTATACAAAAAACACATTTGACAACTTGACGCAACTCGACGCTCCGTCACTGACGCCTAGGTTTGTGCTAAGCATAATGCTTAGCACAAACCTACGCAATTTTGGCGCAACGGAGTTGCAGGCGTCATCTAGACTTAAATATGCTTCAATAAATAAACAAGATCTGTAAGGATGACCTCTCATGCGGTTCTTTTATTTGATGCAGGCACTTCACATGGCTATTTGTATTTGCTATTGGCTATTTCTTGTATTTGCCAACATTATTGACGAATACGCAAACAAGCAAATAAAGACAAATACGACCTTCCACACATGGACGTCGAATACCAAACTTTTACTTGATTTTGTTTACTTGCCTATTTGACTCCTTTGATGTGCGTCAAAAACCGACAAAGGTACGGATACGTGTATTTGGTAGTGGTCATATTTGTCAAATAGGCAAATAAGGCCAATATTTGTCAAACATACCGTCTACACAAGGTATATACATCAAATATGCAAATACAAATTAGCCATGTGAAGTGCCTCCATTAGGTAACCATTTCATACAAGTACGAAATTGATCGCAAATTAGTTGCCCTAATATAATAAGGAACTTCAAAAGTGGCAGATCGGATGATTCATGATATAAAGGCCACATGATTTAAAACCACAAATTTTAAAGTATACATGACATAATTAGTATTTTTGGGCGTACTTCTATTATCAAATTTAAACGTACAATAAACAATAAATCTCCAAAATGAAATTCAAAACACGCGTCCATAGTCCATACTCCCATAATTGCTTCATTCAAAGACCATTAAAGCGCAAACATTTAGTTGTAAATCTGACTTGTTACAAAATATTACTTTTGCATCCAAAATTTTATTACCTCTGACATGATCATTGATGCCAACAACATAAGGCTTACATTCCCAGGAAAAATGAATGCTGTATTATGGTAGGGGAGACCACAATCCCATTCGTGTAGATGCTCGAGCGTCATTAGATTTTGTAGGGTGTGTATTAGGAGAAAAAAACGTCATAAGCGTTTTTAATTTTACCGTGTGGGTAAAAAGAAAATAAATGCTTGAACCAGTAGGAAAACAACAATAACAAAACCATTTTCAAGCTGAGTCTAACAAAAAGTGTTTGGAAAGCTTGGTTAGGAAAGTATTGCGTTTTTAATTTTTATTTAAAAACGTTCTTTCCAGCACCTTTAGTTAACCCACCGACAAGAAAATGTAATTTTTAGTCTATATTAAGGGGAAGACAGCTGCCAATGCGACATCTTTGTGCAGTTTTCTAGACGTATGTATTTCATTGATTGGCACAAAAAAAAATATATGTGATTTTTGATTATATTTGGAAAAGCTTGTCGAATTTAAATAATAAAATAATGTTCTCCTACTGGACGAAAAAAAATACCAAGGTGAAAGGTCACATCTTTCAGGAACTTTAAACAGTTCTAACTAAAGTAATAATACAATATATGCTTTAAAAAATTGTTTATTTGATACCTTTTACAAAAATCAAAAAATATTGCCGGATTTAATTTTCGGTTCTAACATCTAGATTTCCCATAATATTTATTTTTTCCTCTAACAAACGAAAAATGTATCCAGGCTACCGAGTGAACACTTCACATCTCTGTCTCTCCGGCATGAAAATCGACACAGGTGCGAGAGTGATGCGAGATCAAGGTCATTGGCAGTTGTCAGCGTCTTAACTTCAGCTTTTACAACACCAACTACATAAAACGAGCGCGCTTGATATCACAAAATCCCGTCTTGGGCTCCCCTATGTGTAAGAGGGTGGAGCGGTCACAAGTGAGGCGATCGACAGACGAACATGCGGGCAGGAATTATTGTGTATTATAACAATAACAACTTCATAATGCACTGGCAATGTCCCCTATTCGTTATGCTTTTTGAGCTGGTGGGAATATTCCGCACGATTTAACTGCAAAAACAGTATCGAAATATAATAGCAGTTAGTTAAAAAAATTTGAAATTTCCATTAAGACAGAACTAGAAGACATCTACATAAAAATTATATAAATATGAAAAGTTCCTGAGCTTAGAATTGACTCATCTGTAGAAGGCAGGCATATTACGCATATGATTTGAAATAAATTATTATTATATTATATTATATTATAGCTGTTTCCCGCGACTTCGTCCGCGTCAGCAAAATGTGATAACAAAGATAATAAAAAAGAGAAAAAAAATTCCCCTTTTTAAGGTTTCTTACCCAAGTAGCAAAAATGGGATTGACATTTAAATATGCTTTTAGTTGTTGAAACAATGCCGAAATTGCCGAACATGTACGCCGTATCTAGAGGTATAAGGATTCAAGAGTTCTGTACAGCAACTTTGGAATCAGGGTAGGTATACTTCGGCGCAAATTCTTATTTTTTGGTTTTCCATATTTAAATTTCGAGGAGTCCCATCGATTTCTCATGGATTGCATCATCAGATCACCACTTATTGTGATCATGTTACCGGGCTATATTATCTCATTCAACAACAAAAGTATTTCGGAAATCGGTCCACAAATGCCGGTGTTGTCCGCGAACCATTTTAAAAAAGTGAAATATATCCTCCTCCTTTTCGGAAGTCGGTTAAAAAGTAGTCTAAGTTATTCCTTACTACATCAGCTATGTGCCTAAAAAAGTCCCGTCAAAATCGCTCCAACCATTTCAGAGATTAGCCGGGACAAACAGACAGACAGACATACAGACAAAAATTGTAAAAAATGTTGTTTTGGTGTATGTGTTACGCTCAAAGACCGAAATCGCTCAATGAGCGAAAAAAAGGCTCACGACGCGTTGTGGTCACAGTGAAACAGCCACGACGCGTTCTGGCAATCGCAAAAAGTCCATAAAGCGAAATTCGTGTCGTGGCTGATATATGTATGCTGTTCGTTTTTCTTGATTTGTTCTTGATTGATTAATTATTGTCCATAGGTATAGAAGATTATATTTGAATTACCACGTGTACGTGGTAATTCAAATATAATCTTGTAAAAGTATGGAAGTATGGATATTTATAAAATATCCATACTTCCATACTATCCGTACTATTAGATAGATAGATAGATAGATAGATAACTCTTTATTGCTCACAAATTGGTACTAGAACTAGTTCGACTAATTTAACATATTTACATTAAAATGTGGGCAAGGGCGGCCTTATCGCTTTAAGCGATCTCTTCCAGGCAACCCTGCGGCTATGGAGATATTGCATAATTAAATAAGCAGGGTAATACGAAAAGTCAACAAACAGTAAAAGCTAAAAAAAAAAAAAAAAGCAGAAGCTAGAGAATAACTTAATATCTAATATATTTACATGCTACAGATAATTTAGTGAGCAACTCTGTTCAAAAGATGGTTATGCAGCTTTGATTTGAAAATAGCTAGTGAACTTGCCTCTCGAATGTCACATGGTAAATCGTTCCACAAGTGTGCAGCTCTCACAATGAAAGAACCCCTGAAATAGTCAGTTTTAGAGAAGGGCACATGGAGTTTCCTACTATAGCCAGAACGCAGTGAACGACTTACATGGTCATCGTCCCGAAATTGGAAGCACTCTTTCAAATAGGGAGGACAGCGAGGATCGCACAGGACGTTGTACAGTAATCCGAGGACATGCTCATCCCGACGGAGTCTGATGGGCAGCCAACCAAGTCGTTCACGATATTCCGACACGTGATCGAATTTACGCAGTCCATACACGTACCTAATACAAACATTTTGTAGTCTCTCCAACTTATTGAGATATTCCTGATTAAGATCGGTCATGCAGATATCAGCATAGTCTAATATAGGTAGGAGTAAAGACTGCGCAAGCTCGACTTTGGTTTTTACAGGAAGTAGGTTCTTCCAGCGCCTGAGCGATCCCAATGCAGCAAAAACCTTACGACTGGTTTCAGTAATGTGGTGAGACCACTTAAATGTAGAATCAAAATACACTCCAAGATTTTTAACCACATTACTGAAAGGCAAAGTGACATTGTCAAATTTTACACTCGGCATAACATCGTAGTTCAGGCGGTATAAATAAAAATGAAATACTTATTATTTATTATGATCAGATTATCTCATATTAAAAAAAACAATAACAAACAATAGCACGTTGCGCCAGACAGACATACAGTAATAATATTAGTATGGATATTATGGAACTATATATGGATATTATATATACAAATAAATGCAGTGATTTTGTAAAAGAAAAAATATTTTGTAGTACGCGTGGTAATTCAAATATATAATATTCCATACCTATGGATGCTTAATTCAATCAAGAAAAACGAATAGCATATCAGCCACGGCACGAATTTCGCGTTATGGTCTTTTTGTGATTGCCAGAACGCGTCGTGGCCGTTTTCATTAGAGCCATGACGCGAATTTCATGTCGTGGCTGTTTCACTTGTATGCTCACAATGCGTTGTGAGCCATTTTTTCGCTCATTGAGCGATTTCGGTCTTTGAGCGTAACATACGAGTATGTATCCTATATACATTCAAATGCACGTAGTAAAAAACGGTTCTTTCAATATTACAAACAGACACTCCAATTTTATTTATGTGTATAGATTTGGACAATTTATGTGAAGGATATTTTAGGTACATGTTATTTTCGCTGAATTTTGCTAAAAGAAAAGTAATAATACTGAATACTGAATAATAAAAATATTTTATATAAATTATGTAGTTTGTAGCTCAAAATCGCCCAAAATGGCCTACTATTCACAATTATAATCGGCCATTTCAAAAATTCCCAACGTATCGATGGCAAAACGGTTCACGAGTCAAACAATAAAATATTATTAATTATTATTACTATCGTCAATAGTCGTATGCGTACAAGACAAAAAAACGAGGAATACGGCTTTTGCTGAACCAAAGATTTCCTTTGGTAGGATTGATCTTTATATCCCTAAGATGGGTTTACGATGTGGAGCCACCTGAATATCTCATGCTGGTGGGGGAGGGGGGCGGATTTAGCTTTAACAAGGTATGAGGTCAAAAACTGCGTGGGATTTATGTATATAGTCGGGTTTGGTATCATTTTCGATTGAATCGAATGTTTATATGCCAATTTTGGAATAATATTTGGATAAAAGATAGTAAAAATAAAATAAAATAAAAAAATCAGAATATATGATTTTCAACCAACGAAAACGCTGTTGACAGGGCTTAATTAATATAAGGAGGCTGATAGCCGCATTATTCTGCATCCCAAAGACATGGTGATGAATGGAGCAATAAACATATTAATAATACTAGACGTTCCGCGCGGCTTCGTCCGCGTAAATCTGAAATTTCACGGAAACCGTATATTTTTCACAAATTAATAACCCATGTCTCACGTAGTCTACTATATATATTCGCGTCAAATAACATAAAAATTGCTCCAGTAGTCTGTGAGATATTAGCCCTTTCAAATAATTTTCTCCGTTTTTTACATTTTCCTCTGTGTCTTTGCTCTTATTGGTCTTAGCGTGATAAAATATAGCTTATAGCCTTCCTCGATAAATAGGCTATCAAACACTGAAAGATTTTTTCAAATCCGGCCAGTTGTTCTTGAGATTCGTGCGTTCAAACAAAGTAACAAACAGCAACAAAAACTCTTCAGCTTTATTTTCACATTTTCCTCTGTATCTTTGCTCCTATTGTTTTTAGCGTAATAAAATATAGGCTATAGCCTTCCTCGATAATTAGGCTATCAAACACTGAAAGATTCTTTCAAATCGGATGAGTAGCTCCTGAGATTAGCGCGTCCAACAAACAAACTCTTCAGCTATATAATATTACTAGTCGTTCCGCGCTGTTTCGCCCGCGTAAATTAGGTATTTCACAGACAAATTAGTCCACAATAAATAGCCTATGATCCTTCACGTTTCTACCTTTTATCTGTGCCAAATAACAGAAAAATTACTCCAGCAGTTCGTGAAATAAGCCCTTTCAAATAATTTCCCCCGTTTTTTCCACATTTTCCTTTATTTCTTCGCTTATATTAGTCTTAGCGTAATAAAATATAGCCTATAGCCTTCCTTGATAAATGGGCTATCTAACACTGAAATAATTTTTTGAATCGGACCAGTAATTACTGACTCATACTAAGATTAGCGCGTTTAAATAATGCTTCTTCTTCTTCTTCTTTTTACGTTGTTTAACATCTTTATCGTGCAAATATGAGTCCTAAAATGAATTAAGCATTCTTAAGTCATCCAAATATGGTACCGAACTTGGAATATTACCATAATTAATGCCTCTATACAGATTGAGACTCTATTTTCCTCCAGAGCAGAAGCTGCTAAAATTTTAAAAAAATTACATCAAAAATCGAGGTGGCTCCACATCTTAAATCCATCCTTGGGCCATAAGGACCAATCCTACCAAAGGAAATCTTTGGTTCAGCAATAGCCGTATAATTTACCGTACACACGCAACTACAAGGGGCTGGCTGAATAATTAAATCCCAGAAACTATAACCACAATATAAATATCATATTATACAGTAGACCACTTTCATTATAGACAGGCATACATTTATACGTGGGAGAGCCATGCTTCGGCACGAATGGGCCGGCTCGACCGGAGAAATACCACGATCTCACAGAAAACCGGCGCGAAACAGCGCTTGCGCTGTGTTTCGCCGAGTGAGTGAGTTTACCGGAGGCCCAATCTCCTACCCTGTTCCCTTCCCTACCCTCCCCTTATACCCTATTCCCTCTTAAAAGGCCGGCAACGCACCTGCAGCTCCTCTGAGGCTGCGAGTGTCCATGGGCGACGGAAGTTGCTTTCCATCAGGTGACCCGTTTGCTCGTTTGCCCTCTTATTTCATAAAAAAAGGCCGATTCGTCGGACGCACATACCTATCAACCCCCATAAGGACACCGGTGACCGCGACAACAATAGAATAACAATAGATTGCCAAGAATCCGCGATCGAAGGATTAAGTAACAACTAACAATATTATAATATATAGTATACTTTGTCTGCAATACTGAAGTAGCGCCCCATTACTTAATGGGAAACTTTGCAAATAGCAGACAGGAGCTCGACATTTTAAGTTAGTCAAGCTCTACCAAGTTGACTCTGATCCCGCGCGTTATGGCCCCCAATATACAGATTACAGGGAAGTTGATCGAATCTGGTAGGACTGATCGCAGTCCGACCTAGCAGTCTAGTCAGGGATTATGCGCAAAACGAATCTATGGTTTGCGCACAACTAGTGTTTGCTTGACCGTCTAATCCTATCAGTCTATCAGTTCGACCGGTGACCAGGGGCGGTACCACGAAACCGAACTCAAAAGAGACTCAAACGAGACTATGAGAATGCCGCGTCCTACTCAAACGAGAAATTTTGTTGTTGGAGCAGGACGCGGCTTTCTTATCCGCTTGTTTGAGTCCCAAAACGGTTTCGTAGTAGACCCACAAATTCGATCGGCCTCTCCGTATATCTCACCTTTTTATTTCAAGAAATAAGTTCCTCTACTGCACGATATTTATAGTGTGCGCATAAAAAATGCGGAACGATTTTTCCTTACCTCAATTAGGATTATTAAATTACAAATGACCCCAGGTCGGGTCTACAGCAAACCCATCTGGCATCCGATAATATAAGACAGATGGGCGATACAAATCCCAAGTCCCGATGTCTTTACAAATTAAAACCCATATTTTTGTGTTTTTATCACTTTTGTTTCGAACGATACTGGGCTTTAATCGGATTTAAAGTAAGATTTTTACCTCGACATATTTTGTGAGATTCAATTACGGGTTTCTGTAAAAATATGTTCAAATAAGCCCACCCAACACGGAATAAGTATGACTTCGCTCAATCCTTCACTCCGACGTTCAGAGAATATTTGGAAAAAATTCTAAATAAAAAATTTTGAGTTTGAGTTTGAATGTTTGTCCACACTAAGGCCCTTTAAACACGGCAAACTGTAATGTAATAAAACATGTTACATAATACAATATATTATATAAAATTTCTACATTATAACAATTTCTATAGAATAGAATTTGTGTAAATCTATAGTCGTAGGTCAAGTTTTCATCAATCTGATCCATCAATTTGGTAAAGATTGACGAAAATTTGATCGTCTAACCCACGGATTGATGGATCAATATTCCGTCAATCATATTGATGGATCAAATTGATGAAAAATCGGCCAAGTGCGAGTCGGGCCTGCTCACGGAGGGTTCCGTACCTTTACAGAGAGAAATCAGAAAGTAGCCAAAAAATTGTGTTTTTTGTATGGGAATATTTATTATTTATTAAATATTTATTTTATTTCAATTTTAGTATTAATAATTAAATTATAATTATAATTAAGAATTTTGTGAAAATTTAAAGCGTTCTGTTGCCATTATTGATTACGAGCGAAAAAAGACAAAAAAATCAGGCTTGTTGTATGGGAGGCCCCCTTTAATATTAATTTTATTTTGATTTTAGTATTTGTTGTTATAGCGACACCGGAAATACACAATCTGTGAAAATGTATTTACGTGGGAGAGCCATGCTTCGGCACGAAACAGCGCTTGCGCTGTGTTTCGCCGAGTGAGTGAGTTTACCGGAGGCCCACTTTTCCCTTTCCTACCCTTCCCTATTTACTTCCTTCCCCTCCCCTATTACCCCTTAAAAGGCCGGCAACGCACCTGCAGCTCTTCTGATGCTGCGAGTGTCCATGGGCGACGGAAGTTGCTTTCCATCAGGTGACCCGTTTGCTCGTTTTCCCCCTTATTGAGTTCTTGAGATACAGCCTGGAGACAGACAGACGGACAGACAGACGGACAGACAGACATCGAAGTCTTATGAATAGGGTCCCGTTTTTACCCTTTGGGTACGGAACCCTAAAAAATGATCGTCTAACCTACAACTTAGGTCGCATTTTAGTCAAAACAAAATATTTGTTAAGCGCTAACTCGACGTTACTCAAACATAAGTTACCGTACACAAAAACGTAACTAATTATTATATATGAATAACTGTACTCATATATACAATCTCTTAGTACAAAAATAAACATTAAAATCCAGGTTTATAGGCATTAGCATTTTAACTGTTTATTTTCAAACCTAACCGTTAAACTTTCATTTTATATTATTCTGATAGTAAACCAACGTTTGATAAAACATGCAAAATATAAAACAGGTTATTAGGTAAACAAATAGGTAGTAAGTAGCGCTTAAAACAAAAGTTACAGTAGTGAAAATAAGTAGAGGGCCAGTTGCCCTAAAAAAATAAGTACTAGAAGAGAAAGATATGATCAAAGCGGGTCGAGTTATCTAGCCTCTGCTTCAGGCCCTATAGACCCAATTTAACATGACTTTGAATCAATAATAAACAAGCAAATAGTGACTTTTAAAAGCCAAAAAAAAAAATACACATTGTTGTTTACTTAATGTACTTTGACAATTTGTGGTTCGAAACATAATATTGAAAACTTCACTCGATCAAAAATAACTCCAAAGAGGAGGCTAAATTCGAATATTTTGTGATATTTTTCTTATTTTTCATGAAGCTTATGATAGTTTTACTTTCAAAAATCATATCTACGAAAAGTTCATAACTTAAAGAAGAATAATTTGTGGTTACATTTTGCATTTTGGTTTAATTATCAAAGAAAAAGGGGGTTTTTCTCCTATTTCGCCCTATCAAGTACGCGGCGAGCGTCGTAACCGCCACTGTACAAGGCGCGCTGATATTAATGTTATTTTAATGTCCTTTACGTCGATATTCGTACTGACACATCATATCATACATCGACCTGCTAATTTTCGGGTCTATAGGGCCTTAATTAACCTTCAACAAAAACCGTGGGGTACCATAATACCCCAGACTGAAAATAATCCCTTCATATAAATTACCACAAAAACACACCAAAAGACCAACGAAAATACTATAATCGCACTCATTAACGGATTATCCAATTATACGAATTCACAGAAGGCGAAATATTCGTACATTGTGGCGAACAGTCATTGAGCTAAAACAAAAATAATTGGCCACTTCCTCCCGTAATAACGTGGCCGATACCATCTACTGTCTTATTACAGGATAATTAAGTGCTGCAAACTGACTCATACACATTCACACACAAATTATGTAACGTACTCACAATATAAGTTGTATCGTAAGGCTGTTTACACACACGCCGCAGCGGCAGCGGCAGCGCCACCGCCGCCGCTGCGGTGCCGCTCCATTACACATCCTTGTATTTATATTTGCGTAGCGGCACGATATCGCCGCCGCGCCGCCGCAGAGGCGCCGTGTGTAAGAGCCCATAGAAATACAAGGATGAGTATTGCAGCGGCGTGTGTGTAAACAGCCTAAATGCAATTAATATTTTGGAAAGAGTTTTAAAGTATAAAACTTGCGAAGGGGAAATTTTAAACGTGCCATACCAATGGCATTTAATATATTGAAAAGAAGACGCGAAAGAATGTTTTAAAACTATTAGAACAAAAATATCAGTTTGGGGCTGATATTAATTACACGACGAACCCTAAAAATTAACGCATTTTTAATTAAACAAGCGCAACAAGATGCACATAAAATTTTGCATTACGTTATTCACGGAGGTTATGACAATAATAAACAAAACAGCCTAATGAATTTTATACGCACAATTTCACTGATCCAGAAAAAAAGCTAAATATTACCCGCAAGGGTTGCAAGCGGGGATTTTTTAACTTTTGCAAATATATTGGGGTTAAGAAATACCCCCGGAAACCCTGCCGGCTCACCCCCTGTAATGTTGTTCAACCGGTGTAAAATACGGTTGTGCGGATTATGCAGTATGCACTCGGGGCGTGCATAATGACGCATGGTGCTATATCGATTTATGTCATTATGCAGTGTGCATTTTATTAATATGGCGGTTAAGTATCATTTACAGCGTGTTATGGCGGGGTGTTTTATTAATCGCTTCTTTTGATCCTTCCGCACGATGTCGCAATATAAATAATACAGTAGTGTACCATTGGTACATTATCGTTGAAGGAATAAATTAAACAACACCGAATACTGTATCACTGAACACTCTACTCCAGGCCGCGGCTGGTAAGCAAGTGGTCGACAGCTCTCACTCTGGCGACCATCTTGTCACAGCCTCAACCTGATTGGTAGTAAGGCGGCCATCTTTATTTATCAATACACTACAAGTAGACTATATTTTCATTAGGCCGCCGCAATAGAGCGCACGCGCACATCAACGCGACATCAAATAAATTGGATAAATCGATAGTGCAATAAAAACCATGAAGCACTTCATAAGTGCGTAGAACTTTTTTCTGTTGAGCTAACTTAATTTTAGGACACGAAGTTACTCTACATTCATACTTTGACACTATACAGGGAGATATAGAACCTATTTATAATAGGCAATTCAAGGGAAGAAGAAGAAAGAAGATATATATTAAATAGAACATTTAGAGCAATCCACCCCTTACTGCTCCAATATTTGTTAATTTGCAGTGTCAAACGTACCTCAACAGTAGTTTCACGCGTGTGCAAACGTTACATCTATGCACACGCGTGAAACTACAGTAATTTAATTTCAAGAACCTGAATTACTCTACTGCACATTTATACTGTGATAACTTAGGGAAATAAAGAATATTTAGAGCAATCCATCACCTTTACAGCCCTAATATTTATTCAAATTGAACAAAACGATCACGGTGCAATGAATATCAGACGTTTACTAACGATGTACGAAGGCGAACTATTAGCGGACTAGCAGTACATTTGTCGTCCTTTTTCAGTACACTACTGCACCCATTAGTCACCCGAAGGGACGGGAACGGAATGCGAAATGATCGGAGGCCCTAAAAAGACTTTTAACTGCGAAACACTTATCTCTTTTCGAGGGAAATCACCTATGACACCTTTGGGGATTTTCAAATTTTCTGACACATAACATTTTAAACGTTATTCATTACTACGTTACTTTTCAGTGAAAGCCTTCCCGTTTTTTCACATTAGCCGGCGACGGATAAAGTAGATGGTGACCAAAGACCAAGAGAAAAGTGTGGAAATTTTGAGGACTAGGAGCCCAACTCTCAAGATTATAGGAACCAAACTCTCTGGTGATGCCTGGAGTTAGTTTGTGAGCCACTGATGTGACCAACAAAAACAGCCATTCAATTATAGGACTTTCGATTAATCATCACTTAACTGGTAAGTATATTGGACATTAAAAAAAACCCCTATAACTAACACCACTTAGACCGAAACGAATGATCGCAAATGTACTGGGCAAAAAAGTTATCCACAACTTGGTCGAAATTCTTTATAACAGATTAAATCGGTTCTAAACAGCCTAATGCTTCCAAGTTGCAATTTAATTAAAACTAAACCGAGTTAACAGAATAAAGGGAATAATTTACGTCCAATATCAGGCGAATTTAGCTCATTATTGTTTATGATAATTAACTAAATAGGTTGTTTTTGCCAAGGTTTAATGAAACTCGAGGAAAATGAAGCGATACTGATTAAGGCGGTTAACGCTGCGTTTATTGGAGTTTATTCTCATAAATAATTGTAAAGTTTTTGAAGTCAGCATTGTAGACCGTTATTTTGTCTGCTGTTAGCCAAAATTACCATAGTAATCATACTTAGTTACTTATTAAAAGAAACCAAGAAAATGTGTTTTGCTTTTATCGAGGGTTTGGAAGGGTAAACTTTTTTCAATTTGGCCTTCTGTGTGTAATGAATAAACATGATTAAAACTTTTTAAAGAAAAAAACAGTAATGGTTTAATAAGAACCACGGTTCCCGCTTTTCAAAGAAAAGTGCAATAATAACATGAATACACTTTTTGTTCTATGATAGGGTGGACCTATGAAGTAGATATATGAAGGGCTCTGATCTGAAGTTGTTGTTGTTGGATTTAATAACAGAATCCATATAAATCTTTACATTGTCACGCGCCGCTCCCGCTCCGCTCCCGCCCCGCTGCTCGCTGGTTTCGAGACTGAAGCCTTAGAAGTTAGAACCTACAAAATATACTGAAGTTCCTTGCCCTTTAATTCCATAATGGATCCTGTTATCGGCAAAGTACTTTGTCATCACAAAATTGCCATAAACGGTACCTTATCGCTCCAATCAGCTCTTAGTGGTCTTTTATGTGTAGAATGTGGCGTATTGAACTGAGTAATCGAATTGAAGGCAGATGGTGGACTTACGTTATTTGGTCGTGTTATGTCAAACCAAGAGAAGTAAACATTGACTTGACAAAACCCGACCAAATATTAACATAATATTATGTCCGCCATCTATAATTTAATGATGGTTCATCTCTGATGGTTAAATCGTTAGCAATTCCTATATCAACTTCTCGATAGTCAAAGACAGCCCAGCCCTACTAGACAGACAAGTGGCAAGTGATTATCGTAAACGCCAAAAAATGTAGGTATGCGATTTGACATAAGTCATCGCTTCGCTAGCGAATACTAACTAATGTCAAATCCCATACATTTTGTTGGCGTTTACGATAATTGCTTGCCACTTGCCTAGACCCTCTGATTATTAAATACCAAGAAAGGAGCAGCTACATCTCCTGGTGGTATCAACATTCATTTAAAATGCCCCACCGGACTAAGCCGAAAACAATTTTTATTGTGCAGTTTGAGGCCATTATGAGACAGGGGAATGTGGTGGGTAGTTTAATAAAAAATGAGACCCTCAAGTGAGGACGCCAATAAAGTCCGGGACGTATTGCCCGGGGTGGGACGGACACGGGACAGGCGGACGAGAGTCAATGACATTAGTACTGACAGCAGAAGTGGGGATTTTTGCCACACAGCTGATATTTTAAATATAAGAAGAGAATAGAGGACTACCTAAACTGAAAGAACCATCAGCTTTTTCAAAATGACTAAACGCTATTGGAAAATGTATTTTTCAAGGTCCGTCAGGATAGCATAGTCACTTTAGCAGAATTAAAAATATATATTACCTGAATTTGTAGATAATTAGTTGCTAATTAGTTGCCAAAATCTCGATTTTGTTGCTCAAGCCGTTTACGAAATATCGTAAATTATGCTACCTTGATATCAAGGTAGCAGGGTAAACATAGGTACTTTAGCAGAATTTAAAAAATATATAACCTGAATTTGTAGCTAATTAGTTGCCAAAATCTCGATTTTGTTGCTCAAGCCGTTTACGAAATATCGTAAATTATGCTACCTTGATATCAAGGTAGCAGGGTAAACATAGGCACTTTAGCAGAATTAAAAAAAAAACCTGAATTTGTAGCTAATTAGTTGCTAATTAGTTACCAAAATCCCGATTTTGTTGCTCAAGCCGTTTACGAAATATCGTAAATTATGCTACCTTGATATCAAGGTAGCAAGGTAACTGCAAATAAACTTGCATGTTTTGAGCTTAATTATGCGTGTAGATTTTGTTTCTAATTTGTTGCTGTATGTAAAGAGTATCGGAAATATTTTTTTTTTAATTTTCACGACCCATTTTGTTGCTGATCAGAACAGTACTCGGGCACTGTTGTAGAACCAGCAACAAAATAGTTTGAACCGCCCAGGTGTTTTTTTTTAAATCTTCTTTGCATAAGCTATCTTGATACTGGTTTTGCGAGGAACCAAGAGTTGTCTGATTTTGTTTCTGACCGGAACATCACTCGGGCACTGTTGTAGAACCAGCAACAAAATAGATTGAACCGCCCAGGTGGGTTTTTTTTTTTTTTACCTTCTTTGCTTATGCTATCTTGATACTGGTTTTGCGAGGAACCAAGAGTTGTCTGATTTTGTTGCTGACCGGAACATCACTCGGGCACTGTTGTAGAACCAGCAACAAAATAGATTGAACCGCCCAGGTGGTTTTTTTTTATCTTCTTTGCTTATGCTATCTTGATACTGGTTTTACGAGGAACCAAGAGTTAGTACCCAAGTTTACCCTGCTACCTTGATATCAAGGTAGCATAATTTACGATATTTCGTAAACGGCTTGAGCAACAAAATCGAGATTTTGGCAACTAATTAGCAACTAATTAGCTACAAATTCAGGTTTTTTTTTTAATTCTGCTAAAGTGACTATGCTACCCTGACGGACCTTATTTTTCATACACTACTGTACCACTCGGAAACGGCCGGCCCGGCCTCTCATAGAAAACAAGCAATGGAACAGCAAAAAATGGACAGGGCGTAAGCGATAAAATGGTTTTTGTCGTGTAATTTAAAAACCATAAATACATTTCATATAAGCTATGGTCAAATTAAAGTGTATGCTTGAACCAATCTATGTACATTTTGGAAGCTTAAATCACTCTCCTCTGTTGGCAAAATAGGAATCCCTTTTTTTACAGAGGTCTTTTTGATTGATTATTCTGTGTTACAAAATTTGACCAATCGTGTTATGCTATGGGTAATTCAAAGACAAAGACATGATGAATACTGACAATGAACTTTAATTTCTTAGCTTTAGTCATTGCTAAGAAAAATCGATATCGATACAGCCAAATTATCAAGGCGTCGCCTTAATTTCGGATATACCTCTATACTAACAGCCTTCTGAGCAATATTCACGTAACATGTTGGTTCATTTCACCCAGTAATTTTCTTCATGGGCTCGTAGTCTAAAAGTTTCCCAGATCAGCATTGTACTAGTACCACAGAATATATATTAGTAGTGCCAACTAGTACTATTCATAAATAATATAGGTATGTAACGTACTCTTGTGAGATTAGCATAATAATAAAGTATATTATGTAATCTTTGGAATAATATATGTCCGTAGTATCTGACCTATTAACATATTAACATACAGAAATCTTAGATAATTTTGTAGATAAAAAGATTAATGTAAGTTGAATATAGTGTATCAACAAACATTTAAGGAATCTATTTTACGTAACTATCTAAATTAGTTTTTTTACTACACTAAAATTCCAAGACCATTACTAATTCTGTAACATAAGAATTAGGATTTTATTTTATCTTTTTTTAGGGTTCCGTAGCCAAAATGGCAAAAAAACGGAACCCTTATAGATTCGTCATGTCTATATGTCTGTCTGTCTGTCTGTCTGTCCGTCCGTATGTCACAGCCACTTTTCTCCGAAACTATAAGAGCTACACTATTGAAACTTGGTAAGTAGATGTAGTCTGTGAACCGCATTAAGATTTTGATACAAAAATGGAAAAATTATTAAAAATTTTAGGGGTCTAGGGGTCCCCATAGGTACAACTGAAACAAAAAAAATTGTTTTCGTCTAACCTACACGTATAGGGTATCTATGGATAGGTCTTCAAAAATCATACTGAGATTTCTAATATCATTTTTTTTCTAATCTGAATAGTTTGGAAGAGAGACTCTTCCAAAGTGGTAAAATGCCCCCCCCCCCCCCCCTCTAACTTCTAAAGTAGGGGCACGATAGTTCTAAAAAAATATATGATGTACATTACCATAAAAACTACCAACGAAAATTGGTTTGAACGAGTTCTATCAAGTAGTTTTTTTTTTTATACGTCATAAATGGTAAACCTTAATTTAACTTTCATTAAATCAACTAAAATATAAAAATAAATCAAAAACCTTTTCATTTTATAGAAATAAACCTTATGGCTGCTGCGGAACCCTTCAGTGGCGAGTCCAACTCGCACTTGGCCAGTTTTTATTATTGCAATAGCTTATCGTATTTCTGTTTTTTTTATTTATTTGATTTACTTCGTTATCGTAGAAATTCGTTTTTCGGCAACACATTTTCCGCGGCAAAAACTACTCTCATGTCTATTTTCGATTAAAGCCGCTATCCCCAACCCGCGGCCCGCCGGGACTTTACTTGTGGCCCGCGTGATGTTAAATAATTTTGAAACTCACGCTCACCGGCAAAATAACGTAGTCTACGTGATAGTCGTTTAATTTTGTCCACTTTTAAATCGTCAATTTTGAAGAACGTTATTTTTTAACCCTAAAAAATTTTTGTTGCGGCCCGCGACTCCAAGACCAAAACATGTTTGTGGCCCGCACGAAAAAAAGGTTGGGGACCACTTGATTAAAGCGTCGGGAGACAAACAGACATACTAATGTTTTAATATTACTATAGACAGTTTTGTTTACATTTCACAGAGAACGTACACATGACAACCGACAAGTCGTTTCTTTTCACTGCGAAGGGTATCAGAAACTCCCAAGCCGGGGGAAACCTTTATAGCTCACTCTCCGGGGGCCCGTAAAATGTTTTACAGTTCGGCCACTAGCTTAGTGGATTTTTAAAACGTTGCCACGTCAATCATTTCACCCTTTATTTTCACCCCCGTCAAGGGTCGAGGGTGAAATATTGGCGACCAATAATTGGAAAACGAACCCTTCAGTTTCTCATTATGTTGTATTATTTTTTAACGTTGGAAACAATTTGGGAAGATTGGACGTCTCGTTAATATATTTTGGAATGTTTTTAATATATTTTAGGTATCTACTAGACAATACAAAATATAGTATATTTGCGGCCCGTCCATCTTGGCCTATGATGGACCAATATAAGCTATTACGAACTTGTTTAGGGGCATCTATACTTATTATAAAACAAAGTCGCTTTTATTTCCCTCATGTCCCTTTGTTCCCTTTAATATTTAAAACTACGCAACGGATTTTGATGATTCTTTCAGTGTTAGATAGCCCATTTATCGAGGAAGGCTATATTTTATCATGCTAAGACTAATAGGAGCGAAGAAATAGAGGAAAATGTGGAAAAAACGGGGAAAATTATTTGAAAGGGCTAACTTGAACGCGCTAATCTCAGGAACTACTGGTCCGATTTGAAATTTTTTTTCAGCCTTAGATAGCCCATTTATTAAGGAAGGCTATAGGCTATATTTTATCACGCTAAGACTAATAGGAGAATGTGAAAAAAATGGGGGAAATTATTTGAAAAGGCTTATCTCGCGAACTACTGGAGCAATTTTTATGTAATTTGGCACACATAAGAAGTATACCACGTGAAGGATCATAGGCTATCGATTCATCGAATCATTTTTTCAGTGGCTATAAATTTTATACCCGTGCGACGCCGGGGCGGGTCGCTAGTATAATAATAATATAATATCTCTGAAAGCTTCACACCACGTCAGTCCTGCCCCGTGGTATTTACCAGAAGGACTTTGTTACGGGTACCAGACAACGGAAACAATATATATTTTAATACTTTTATACTGTACTGTATATATATTTAAGATTTTTATTAATATAATACACATATTTGATACACATCCATGACCCAGGTACTTTGAAAACTTTTTGTTCCGTCGGCGGGATTCGAACCCGCGACCCCCGGCTTGTGCTACCAACTCGCCCACCAACTGAGCCAGAGAGGTCGTCAATTTGTGTCTATAATAGCCCAAGATTGACGTCGATTGTGCATGCTATCGACAGGCGGACAAGCAAACTTTGTAATTATAATATTAGCTTTTTAAAACCGAATTAAATCGGCCAAATCCGAGACCAAAAATAAGTTTCAACTATGGAATGTGTAATTCAATGTTTGCTAGACAAGCTAATATAATAGCTCTAATTTTAGATAGAGATAGTATACAGTTTTATTAGATTCTTGTTTACGCGAGTATCATGTGATATGACATTGTGGGTCATCGTAGCACTAGGTCACTGTGACACTGTGTCCTAAAGTCTAGACATGATGATGATAAAACCTATATTTAGATAAAGTAAGTTATCCATACTAACATTATAAATGCGAAAGTGTGTTTGTCTGTCTTTTACTTTTCCACTGAACCGATTTTGCTGAAAGCTATGGAGATACTTTGAGTCCATGATTAGGGCATAGATTTTAATCCCGAAAAAAGTTCCCGAGCGACAAACGAGTTTTGGCGCAACGGAGTTGCGGGCGTCATCTAGTAAACTGAAAAGTTTTCTAAACCACAGTGCACTTTGCCGAACTCAAGTTACGAACTACGTCAGTTTAAAACTAGAGTTTAACACTTAAATCAAGTATTTATCAAAAGCTTTTTCTAGCAAAATTGAAGTGTTTTTAAATTTAATCTTTTTGCCTTAAAACATAACATCCTCTATACAGACCAAGATTCCCAACTAATAGAATTTATCAACCTTTTTGCAGTATGATTTTCGATTCTACCTCAACAAACGCAAAATAGTGACAACTTACAGTAAACTTACAATAATTAGGGCCTGTTTCACCGCTTCCTGATAACTGATAAGGCTATCCACCACTTAACTTGACAGATGGAGTATGGAGAATCTGTCAAATAAGCCTATCCGGCACCTTATCAGTAAGCGGTGAAACAGGCCCTTATTCTTTCGCTGTACAGCCAAGTATGAAGGGCCTTTATAATCGACATAATCCGCATACATAGACATACAAAATACTATTTCCTGTCCAAGTTACAACTATAAATTTCGGTTCTGCTGTTAATTAAAAACTACCGATGTTACCACAGTATGACAAATGGTTTAATTTCCAGACGTTAAGTGATTAACTGAATGGATAATAGATAAAACGCCAATAAACCAAAACTAATAATCCGAATGGTTCTTATATTAATAACTAGTTAACGCTCAAAAATAAAAAACAATGTAATAGAACCATAGATCTTGAGGATAAAATCTAGTCTATGACCGAATAGAACCTCATATAATAATTTAAAAAAAAACAATATGCATTAAACAATATACATATACAGCAAAATTAAGTATTTAGGGTGGGTAATCTGGGTAAGAGTGAATAGCTAGTAAAAGTAGCTGCGTTGAAAAAGTTTCTTTTCATTTCTATATTTCTATAAAAAGGTCTCTAAGTTATGAATTTAAAACAAGTTACTCTTTCACCGCTGCTACTTTCACAGGGCAGCCTAATAAGGGACACATACAAACCCTTAAGTATTATCATTTTGTTTTGTTACACCCTGTAAATATACGAGCTTACAAACACATGCATAAAACTACGCTACTTTGCGTATATACTTACAATACAGATAATAATTATGTGTCTTATGTGAAGCAAAAAGAGGTATTTAACACGCAATACACGCACACAAATAAATAATGTGACACAGCAAAGTATATAAAGATATAAAGTCTAGGAAAACCCATGGCTCATAAATTTATTTTTAGTTTTAGTTTAGTTTCCTTATATTGTGACAGAATATATAGCATTATCCTCATACCTCTTAGGGGTCCATAACCTCAAAATAACTTAACACGTTTTAGCAATATTTTGGAAAGCTTGTACAACTTTTTTTTATTAAATAAGGGGGCAAACGAGCAAACCGGTCTCCTGATGGTAAGCAACTACCGTCGCCCATGGACACTCGCAACATCAGAAGAGCTGCAGGTGCGTTGCCGGCCTTTTAATAGGGAATACGCTCTTTTCTTGAAGGTTTGCAGGTCGTATAGGTCCGGAAATACTGCTGGTGACAGTTCGTTCCAGAGTTTTACAGTGCGCGGCAGAAAGTTACGCGAAAAACGCACTGTGGAAGACTGACTGACATCAAGGTGATGAGGATGGTATGTTTTTCGCGTGGGACGATGGCGAAAAGTTGCAGGTGGTATGATTCCGAACAATTCCTCAGAGCACTCCCCGTGATACAACCGATAGAGGATGCAGAGTGAAGCTACATCTCGGCTCAATTCCAAGAGGTCCAAGCTGTTTGAAACACTATGGCAGTCAACAATTCGAGCGGCCCTTCGTTGGATACGATTCAGAGGGAGCAGTTGGTATTTTGGCGCCCCTGCCCAGAGATGAGAACAATATTCCATATGAGGCCGAACCTGCGCCTTGTAGAGTTGTAGGCGTTGGTCCGGACTGAAGTAGTGTCTCGCTCTGTTAAGAACACCAAGCTTCTTCGAGGCTAATTTGACCTTACCCTCTAGATGATATCGGAACTGGACTTCGCTTGATATGTTGACGCCAAGTATCTCAATGATAGGGGAGATGGTTAAAGATGACTGTGCCCTGGAAACGAGGATATACGACCATTGGTGACTTTTTAGTAGTGAACGCAGAGACTTGTGTCTTAGCGGGGTTGAATTGGACCAAGTTACGTCTACCCCATTCAGAGAACTTTTCAAGACCTGCATTCTGAATTCTGATGCTAACGATATATAAACTAGCAAGAGATTTTTCTATTTTTTGTTATTATTTTTGTTTGTTGAGTAGATAGTTGCGTGAGTCTTCAATAATATGGATCTTCACATTGATGTTATTTTCTTAACTTATCAAGAGGTTGTTTAAGGGTGGGTTGCACCAACTTACTTTAACTATAACTGTAATTTTAACTATAACTTTAACATATAATAACTACAGTGCAAATTGTCAAATCTCTGGTTACCGTTAAATATGGCGTCCGACGCCATATTTAACCATTTAACCGCTCATACTTATACCTAATTTTTTTCGTGAAAATGTACTACTATGTTTCTACAGTGTTATATTTTTCCTGTCGATTTTTACGGGTACTTAATTCAATTTTTTATACTCTCAATCCCATTATCTGTAGCTTTAAAAATAAACGCAACAGACATATATCAATTTCTGTGGTCAAATTTAAGGTTAAAGTTAAGGTTAAAGCTAAGTTAGCCTTAACTATAACCATAACTTTAACCTTAACTTTTAACTTTAACCACGCCTCTGGTGCAACCGACCCTTAGTATTGACTGTGTGTTAATCTTAGACGGCACAATTTGTACTCGTGATTTCTTGATTTTTTACATCGTTCGAAAAACAAAGATTAAGGCCAATAGCCTACAGGACGATCAATAGACAATACATTCGCTCACAACTAAAATAGCCGCGTGCGCAAATAGCCCGTGCCTTCAACTTCAACGGGGCATAGATTTAGAATGACATTTCGACTTCCATGAGTGAATACACTGGGGACATGATAGGTAGAAAACTGCAACTGTCACTCGTCACTTCTGCACGTTAATAGATTTCTAAACGTGTGAGATTTAGGTTTTTTAACACCACAATGAATTAATGGCTACAGCAACGTTTCAACCTAGCCTGAAAAATGTAGGTGCATACATTTTATCCAATCTGTGTGCTGGTGAAAGTACCTAAGGCCGCGTTCCCATCAGACACGGCGCGGAGCCGTCACCAGGCCATGTTACGGCACGACGCCGTCACCGTGATACGGTACGGTGCCGCACCGTGTCACCGAGTCACGGTGCCGCGAACAGTGCACCGCGCGCCCCCCCTATTCTGGGTGAAACTTCCGAACAAAAATTGTGTCTAAACTTAAACGAGGCACTTATTTGGAACAGAAAAAAATCAGCCAAGTGCAACTTAGGTTCGCGCACGAAGTACGTACACGACTTAGACGCAATAAAATCCTGGTGCGACTCGAACTGCATGGTGCTTAATGTTAACAAATGTTGTCATATAAAATATACTCGCAAATTAAAACCCATACCTTCCGTGTACAAAATCGACGGCATTGCATTAAAAGAGGCTGAAGTTGTTAAAGCTAGAGCGTTACTATCGACAGTAGATAAAAATTTAACAAACAGATTGATGCTGTTGTAACTAGAGCTGCACGCATGCTCGGTTTTATAAAAAGAAACTCCACAAAATTTAAGCAGCCGGAAACCATAACCTTATTATACAACGCTCTAGTCCGTAGCCACCTCGAATATGGCAGCATAGTTTGGAGTCCTTTTTATACAATCCATTCCCAGCGCGTGGAAAGCATACAGCGAGCATTCACTAAATATCTAGCTTTCGGCACTCATAATTTCTCATACAGGCAGCCTTACGAACAACGTTTGCGAAAATTTGGCATGATGGCCCTACGTAACAGAAGAATACTTCAAGACATGTGTTTCCTACATAAAATTATTCATGGGTCAATTAAAAGCAGCAATCTTCACGATCGTATAGGCTTACATGTACCTTTCAAATATCCCAGACACAGGATCACTAAAACGTTTTATATAACCCCGTACAAAATAAACCTTGGGCTATGTTCTCCAATGTCTAAAATTCTGAACGAATATAACAAAATAAATAGTGAAATTGCAGATCTCGATGTTTATCACGATAATAATAATGCTTATACCAAAAAAATAATAGATTATTTTATGTAATTTTAAGGAATCATTAATAATTATTTTAAGTTAAATGTAAGACACATTTTTTGGAAATGCTATGTACACCGTTGTTGTCATGTGCATTAGACGTAATACCGTATGAAATTTTAGTTTTAAGGTGATAATGTACATGATGTGGTAGTACTTATTAAATAAATAAATAAATAGGGGAAACCTCTGAAAAATGTAATTTTTGGCTCCGCTCGGGCGCCACACGCCATACGGAAAAGATACCCATGGCGCCTCTACGGCGCCATCCGCACGGAATCGGTTAATGATAAGAATAAAACAAAGCAATTATTAATACTTAGTCGTGTCTTGTTTAAAATATTAAATGAAATATGTCGTACTGTAATAATCATTAAGTATGTGTTAAATCTTTAGGAAGTGTTCATTGAACAATAAATATTTTTTATTTATAAATGCAGTATTTGTATTAATATTTGGTACTTAAAGATTTAGAAATACATCAGTATAATATTTTTTAAATTTTGTATTAATCTTTCGACCGGGGATTCTTGGAAATGAATGCTATTGTATTCTATTGTTGTCGCGGCGCGCGCGGCGGCGCGTCGCTCTTTTTTCTCGGCGGCGGCGCGTCGTGAGAATTCGCGGCGACGACGGCGCGTCGGCGCGGCGCTCATATCTACTACCTACTACTAACTACTACTGGCAATTGAACAAATTTGACGCGTGTCTATCTTACCCCTCGACAGTAAATCGTCTAACGTATTTAGGGATATCGTAAAATTTTTATTGGAACAGTAACTCAGGATTTACGTTACTCACCCGACCGAACGTAATTTTATACGGTGCTTTTGAGTAACATGGAAATACAGTACCGTCAACATACCTCACATTATTTGGCTTTTTAACCGACTTTCAAAAATAATCTGAGTTTTTTGCAAATTTGGCGGAATTAGGTTTTGAGCTGTAAGTAGTAAATGTGATTTTGACTCAGCTTAAGTTAATGAACACATAGAATATGCATCATCATACCTTAAAAAATCAAAATTACTTAAAAGAAAAAATCATAACAGCCCAGCCTCTTAACAAATATCTAGGAAAAAAAAACTTTTTAGAAACCTATTGAAACAGTTTTACTTCCTTGTAAGTTACTGAAATAAACGCAAAAATATATTCTCCAAAAATGAGATCACATAGCCAATTTTTCAAAAAAAAATATCGTCATAATCGATCAAGCGAACGCCGCCAAATTACGTGGTGGGCGCGTTGCATTTCGTGGAAGCGGAGATATTAGATCTGCAAATTGGCCGCGTTATCTCCATCCTTTTTTGTAGGGTGACCATGAGATACGTACTAAAGTTATTATTAAAAGCACGTGTTTTGTTTTTATTATGCATTGTATTTACACGACATAATATAACCGAATGAACAAAATATCCTGCCACAAAAACTTCCTAGAGTTTGCATTGATTAGGTTTCGTAATTGCTGCATAGGTTTTAATGAAATTGGATACAGAGAAGATGGGAAAGGCTACTTTTTGTCGCAGTCAAAGGCACGGTTCCTTTATTTTGTCTTGCGCAACACCGAACATCTAAAAAAATCGGCAAGTTGCAACCAAGTTAATCCCCAAAACCTTCCTTTACGCATGAAAAAGTTTCAGTCCCCCGTTTCTTCCGAAATTATTTACATGTCGTCATGATATTATATTAAACTATAATTCTAATCAATTTGACATAATTAATTATTATATTAATGTAAAAAGTCAGTCCTGTACCTGATCTCTCGCCATTATACTCGTGTTTCGTCCTCGAGATTAGTATAATTAGAATATGAACACATAGTAGTTACGCCAGTGACTCCGCTCCAGGCACTATGTTTAGAGATTATAACTCTAAAAAATATAAATAAAAAAACTTACAGTTGCTCTCTGGTATATACTTTATGGTCCGGTCCGCGGCTTCCTGTTCCGGTGTCTTACCTCGGCTAACCGCCATGATTCGACTTCATTGAGCGTTTAGTGCCCGTCCGCTCCAGTAATTCCGCGTTCGTACACAAAACTATTTTTAAAAAAATCCCAAAAAGGTGAAATCAAGATAAATTGGTTTAAATAATCAGAAAGTTACGTAAGTTGGAAAAACAAAATATAAAGCGGGATCGCCACTATGGGCAACAAGATTGTCTAGTTTCAGTTACAGCTCTTCGCCCAGTTTTTCTGAGTCTACGATGGATGAAATGAACCACCAGAAGTATCGGATGGTATGCATTTATACGCAATATTAATAAGCCTAACGTCCTTCGGGGCATAATTTTTTCCAGCATCCACGTGTTGCTTTGACAGGTGGAAATATTTTCAGCATACATAAATTGGATAAATTTTTACGAAAGAACCGTTTTCTCGCGTCACAATAGTCGCTTGGGCTGTATAGACGTGGTGATTTATAACGGATTCTTGCAAAACAGCGCTTTTCAATCGCATGAAATTTAATGGAGCACGTGGTCGGTCTTCCCGACAGCAACAGCATGAAATAGCCTATACCTATAGCCTATAACCGGTTTCTCGCGTCGAAACAGTGGTTTTTCGCTGTATGGACGTGGTGTGTCCGCTCACGGCGGTTTTCAGATAATAATATGGCTACAACCGGTTCTCACGTCACAGCAGTCGCTTATAGCCTATAACCGGTTTCTCGCGTCGAAACAGTGGTTTTTCGCTGTATGGACGTGGTGTGTCCGCTCACGGCGGTTTTCAGATAATAATATGGCTACAACCGGTTCTCACGTCACAGCAGTCGCTTGGACTTGTAAAGACGTGATGTTTTACCGTTAACGACGAGTTTCTGATAATAATATGGCTATAAGCGATACACACGTCACAAAAGCTCCACCAGGAGTAAATGTGTTCTGTGCACAAAAGTCGCTTGGACTTGTAAGGACGTGCTTTTACCGTTTACGACGGCTTTAACCTATTTCAGATAATATGGCTTATGATCTTATCCAAAACGTGCTTCCTCAGACGAATTACGCCTGCTTTAGCGCCTCAGTTTGAGGTGTAAATAAATTTCGATGCAAATTTGCTTCAGAGTAAAAAATTTACCTATACAGCCCGAAAGGGCTAGATATAGAAGCTCAAAAAGGTAGTAGAAAAATTGCAAATGCCCAATAATAGCAAAATCATAGCCGCACAAGGCTCAAAGCGGTCATAATCGAAAAGGCAGTAAAATGTGACAAGTCAATTATATTTAGACAATGTGAAATAGCAACAGATATCTGCTCTGCTGGGGACTATTATTTCTAACAATAATGAGAGCCTATACAAAGTATATGATGGACCTAGGTTGGCTATTGTGTGATAATCAACACAGCAGTCCATAATATTATGTAAAATACCTTATTTTAAATCATGTAAGAAAGGTATAAGACACAATCTTTCTTCAACAAATATGGAGAATCTCTTGACTTAAACTTTGAAGAAACCATAAAAACTGCAAACGCAGTGCCTTATTCAAGCTCCTATTTGAAACCAGAAGCATGGAGGCTTCCTTAAATTTGTTTCAGTAAGTTCCTTATGAGGTAATGTTAAACTTCAAGGCGAGGCCCATTGCTAGTAAGCAGCATACTAGCAAAAATGTCACACCAACAACAGCCAGCTGCTGGGGCCAGGGCCAGACCCAGACCCGTGCCAAAGGACTGCTCAACCTTACTCGGGGACATCCAACCAGTAAAGGCCCGTTATGCAGGTACACTCACTCAAATTTATAAACTGTGGAGTTTAATCCCCTCTATATTTTGTACTTTAGTACTTAATATCTTATATAAAGAGCTACAAAAATAAATTTAATCAGTGCTTTCAACAAAAAATATTTTAAAACTTCTGCAATTTATACATGCTAGATGTAAAAGCTTTAGAAGAACTAGATAATTAAATAGTTAACATCAATGAGTGCTGTATAATAGTCGTATATTATCCTTGTGCTGGTCAATTAATTGGTCCCGGGTAATTCCTAAACCAATCTGGATAATATAAGTAACACATTTTGAAGGTTAAAAAATAATATTAATAATCAACAATTTAAATTCAAGGACATTTAGACCAACGAATACTTTAATCACAAGGAGATTCGCACAGTGTTAATCTCATTGTAACAAAATTACTTTTATCTAGCAATGTTACACTTGAAGGATGCATGTTTAATATTTTTTAATCACTTATACATAATTGTTCACCATTCTTCTAGATATTAAACTTATCTCTATGTTGGCCAACATGTATGAGTTCAATGTTTTGACATATTATTTTGGTTTATTGTATAATATATATTATACCCCATATTATTTTCACAACAATGAAGCCTTTGGATCTAATGGTAACTGTCCTCGATTTATCTCAATATTTAGCTGATTGGGGCTAATTAAGACGACGGTATTTAATTAGAAACATAGATATTACACGAAAGTTACTTGTGAACCTACTGGGGCTTATTAAAGACAAAGAGATAAAAGGGTTAAATATATCCATCAAAGACATTAAGATATTTATAATCACAGATTCAGGTATATGTTTATAATATGTGATTGACACACACTTGACTGTATTTTAAGTTTGCTTTAAATAGATAAAGATATACTTCTTATATTAAGTAAAACAAACAATAAGTAACTATTCCGTTATGCAGTTCAAACTTTAAAGATGTAAAACAAGTTTACAAACTGCAAAGTTAATAAATGGTTAATACATAAGTACCTTAATATGTGTTTATTAATAGTTTCTTACTTTTAGCATCTCCAGCCATAGAATATGTATAAACTAAGTAGTTACTCATATTAATTTAGCAGAATGTTATGACAAATACTTACATGACAAGTCTACTATGTATAACTTAATTTATTCAAATAACAGTATCAAAGGTGACAATAACAGCTGAGGTCCAGAAATATCTCTGACGCCTCAACTATGGGGTGCTATGGGGTAAGGTTCCAGCTGTGGAGATCAAAGGGCTAGCAGCAGTTGACCTCAAGATAGAATTTGACTTCCATATAAATAATTTAAAACTTTTTGCAGCCTATTCTGCCTTCAAGATAATTTATTTGCAAAAAATTACTATAACTGATAAATTTTATTGACAATGGATAATACAGCAGCTACTAGTTACATCAATTGTTTGGGAGATATAATACAATACCCTCATCTTCCAAGGTAGCAAGGGACTTTTGGTAATGGTGTAAAGTATTCAGAATAATTATTCTTAATGTTTTTGCTCTATTATATTCAAGAAGGACCCACCTAGAGGTCAAATAGTCCTTAAAAGGCTATAACATATTACCATTTTTTGGTACTTATCAGCAATGACTGTCATTGACTTATGTGTTCATGGCTCAGTGATCCAGATTCTTTTGCAATAGATGCTTTTATATCAGATTGGTCCAAAATTATTTTTTTTTACATTCCCTTCAGTAATAATTGTTCTCCAGTATTCAATAAAATAATTATTTTATTCAAGGCACAGGGTTTTGCGGTTGTACCGATGTGGTCTACACAACCTTGTAATCGGAACATCCACAAAAACAGTACCATGGTTGCAGGGATTTTATCAGGACTGCATTATTACAATGAGAAAACCCATGTGCTTCAACAGATGTAATTTTAGCTTCAATATTGAAAAGTACCTTAAATTAATATGATGTGTGCTACAGAAAATGGTATGTTTTTAATATTTTTAATATTTTTGTATGGACCTTCAGTTATGTGCTTATACTTAATACCAAAACTTTTCTTTTTAAAGATGGTGACCAATAATATGGGACTATCAATTCAAAAAGATCTGCTCTTTCATCTATTAATAAACATAATTATACCTGATAATGTTAGGATTTCCAGGTTTTGTAAGGGTGTGTTTTGATTAAGACCATGTTATAACTTTACTTGGGACGCAGGTGTTACAATTAACTATTTAGCTACATTTTTCCAAAGGAAAAGTTGACACTTGAACAGTTAAAGTTGGGAAGTGTGTCTTAGTTTTTAGTCACTGCACATATAATAAGTGCAAAAATAATCTAAAATTAAATGAAAGGCTACTATAATGATAAAAATCAGTACTTTAATTAAAGCTTCAAGATCAGGTTACGAAACCATTAATATTATACATAGGTACTTACTTTATTTTTATTTCATTGGAACATTCTCAGATCTTTCATGCTACCGCATTAGGAGCACAAATAGGTCTAAACATATTACAAGACCTGATAATAATTAACTCTCTCTTAGGTTTAGAAAACCATAATTAGACATTCAGAACCTCTTTCTTGGGATTAAAATTACATTAATGGATAGTGAAATTGACGTTTTCATGTTTATGTCTAAAAGTACAAGACATACAGCAACTTTTACAACCAAGAAAAAGACACTAACATTAATAGTATCAGACAATCTGCTGGGTGAAGCGGCGAGTCTTCTACCTTTGCTAAGTCTATGATAGACCTATTGTTAACAACGTAACCTGTCTTTTATATATTTACATGGAGGTTATATAAAAATAATGACAAATAAATAAATTATTTGTTTATTGTTCAATAATTAATGTATTTATTTAAATAGGTATAACAAAGTATTGTTCAAAATAATGTTATAAGGTATGGACTATATTACATTTTATCCAATAAGGGACATCATTTGTGATATTTCTTACTCTAAACATCTACTATGTGTTCATATTCTAATTATACTAATCTCGAGGACGAAACACGAGTATAATTAACGATCAAACGAACTTACCTGTACGTGAAGTTCGATCGTAATTATACGAGTGTTTCGTCCGAAGAGATTAGTATAACCCACCCTCCCTAACAGGTATACCCATAGATGAAATATCACAAATATCTCTCAAGGAATGAAGTCGAATCATGGCGGTTAGCCGAGGTAAGACACCGGAACAGGAAGCCGCGGACCGGACCATAAAGTATATACCAGAGAGCAACTGTAAGTTTTTTTATTTATATTTTTTAGAGTTATAATCTCTAAACATAGTGCCTGGAGCGGAGTCACTGGCGTAACTACTATGTGTTCATATTCTAATTATACTAATCTCTTCGGACGAAACACTAGTATAATTACGATCGAACTTCACGTACAGGTAAGTTCGTTTGATCGTTAATTAATATCGGTCATCCCTTCCACTGGCTATAAGAATAAAGGAAGAGAAATTGCTCTTGTGCGCAGACACTTGAACACTATAAAACAATTACGTAGCTGGTTTTGTTTTAATTAAATCAGCCACCATCAGCAAAACAAGCGTGAGATCTATTATTATTATTCCACAATAAAGCAACAAACACAGCCTTATAATAATCTAGATCCAGACCATGGTCACTCCCTATTCCCTTCCGATCGTATCGCAGTATCGACCCTCTTATCTATCACGTGCGATCGCTATACATTAGCTGTCGTCCGCAGACCGCAGGTAAACCTGGTCACCCCAGCTTGCGCCAAATTAAAAATGTTTCCTTCAATATTACGCGTGTACGTCAAAATGGCTTTATGTTAAACATAATGTGTCCCACGCCAGTTTCAGTGACGGTAACTGATTGCCCAAGTGTGCGCGCAGTACACAATAGCACTCACTTCTCTTTGCTCTAGTTACTCAAAGGGGTGACCGAAACGAGTAACGAGAGATCAGGAATGACATGAATGAATGTTTTGAAAATGAATGAATCTTTCTTGTCAAACAATAATTAGTTGATCAGCGGTGATCAGCCTGCACTGTCGTATTACCAAATTTGCAAACAACATTTTTCTTACGCGGCAGTCGAACCCATGACTTTTGAAGATTAAGAGCCCCCGCAAACTGTAGACTTTTAGTCGGCCGATAGTTTGATCGAAAGCTTTAATCATTACGAAGATGTATGAAGGTGAGCAAACTAAACGATTTGTATCGGCCACTAATAATGTACTGAAACCCCAATTTGGTCAAACTGGCCGACTTTACACTTTACAGACTAAAAGTGTGTAGTCTGCGGGTGCTGAGATTTATCTACAGTGTAGAATCACGCTCTATACCACTGGACCATCATTACCGACATTAGCTTACTGTTTTAAACGTAAGTGATCACGCTTCACAGCACATAAATCATCTAGGTTATTCTTTTTTTTTGCTGTCTAAGCGCAATTTGTCTATTTGTCTATATCCCATTTTTGCGTCGTCTACGTCAAAACATTAAGTGTCTATATACAGACGGACCGCATTTCAACTGCAATCCAACCGCAAATTGCAGTTCAAGTGCAGTTTGAATGCAGTTGACACGACTGCAATACGACTGCAATAGAACTGCAAACCACAGTTCACACGACTGCACGCCAACTGCAACTGAACTGCAATCCGACTGCGCGTTTGGTTTGAAGTTCTATTGCAGTCGTATTGCAGTCGTGTCAACTGCATTCAAACTGCACTTGAACTGCAATTTGCGGTTGGATTGCAGTTGAAATGCGGTCCGTCTGTGTAGACCCTAAAATATAAGAGTATCGGTTTAGCTGAATGAATGCAATTATATTTCTTCGCTTCATTCTTCGATATACAATTATTAACCAGTAGTACCTCTGTATCTGCTAGGCAATCGCGTTTTTTCAAAGACGTATGTGGGTAGTTGAAAAATTACCCGCACGCTCGGTTACTGGACGTTCCGGCATGTTTCATTCTTTGTTAACGCGAGGCAACGCGAGCACGAATACTTAGTAACCATGCCAAAGCGCTGCAGCTGGTTATAATCTATATCATTATATAAAAGGCTTTGTCCTGAATGACATGAAAATGGAATCACGCCAGGGCCTAAATCAGTGATTGTAAATACTTGAAATTTGGAGGGAGTGTTCTGAATTATTTTAAATTTGAAACCACTTCGTAAGTTTATTTCAAAATTACATGTTAATTTGGAAAATTAACTTTTAAGGCTTTCAAGCCAATACCCAAAAGTGGATATCTAGCAAAAATAGATTTAAGAGCCTACTTCTTGTTTTCTATTAACTCACTAGTCAATCGAAAGATTTTAATTAACGGATTAAGAGCCTTAAGTATTGACATACAGACTATCAGATGCTAAGCGCATCTGATATATATTGTTAAATTATTTCTCCAATATAATAATAATTACTATTCATAATGAATATGGTATTTCGAAAAAAAAATCTTTCTTTCGTTACTCTGAAAATCTACTGGTTAATAATTATATATCGAAGAATGAAGCAAAGAAATATAATAAATGATCAAACGAACTTACCAAGTGAAGTTCGATCATTATTATATGAGTCGCTTCATTCGAAGATATAATCTCCCTCCCACCCAGTCTGCGCGAAACTATGTTTGCTGCAGTACCCAAAGAAAGATTTTTTGCATTACTTCTTTCTAAACATAATGAGACATGCCGGAAAGTCCAGTAACCGAGCGTGCGGGTAATTTTTCAACTACCCACGCGAACGAAAAAACGCGATTGCCTAGCAGATACAGAGGTACTACTGGTTAATAATTATATATCTTCGAATGAAGCGACTCATATAATAATGGTCGAACTTCACTTGGTAAGTTCGTTTGATCATTTATAATACATTCCTGTTAAGTTTGGTCGTAAAACGTAATGTTGACTCATAGTATCCGTTGCCAAGTTTTAGGCATTCATACTGTATCAGACATCTGTCGGGAAAGATCTGCTACTAAAATTAACGGCACTATCAGTATAATTGAGATTACTACGTTATTTAGTCGGGTTAAAACCCAGCCAACGGTTAGCTACGATGTGACAAATCAGGCGCAGGACCTATTTGTTTCATAGGCAATAATGATGACTTCTGGGAAAACTCGCCACAAGATAGCTACAACATTAAGCGGCTAAAATTAGAGATGACTGATGATGCTCGCTAATTAGTAGGCGCCGGCGTTTCGTAGAGGAAAATGTAAAGTGTTGCCAGCGTAACGAAAATTCCACTGAAACGGTAAAAACTAACACCTAGTGATTATCTCACGGCAACGCTGTACTTTTTCGGGATAAAACACCAATGGATTAATCCAGAGACTAAGCATTTAGTATGACATATACACACTGACAAACTTTCGCATTACAATATTAGTATGAAGTGTGATTCTAAATGTTCAACAAATACTGTATATTCAATGCTGTAAAAATAACTGAGACTGGATCCATGAATGTAATGAGTAATTAATAATTATAATTTCATTTTATGTAATTAACTATCTACTAGTAGATACTAGACACTAGTATGAAGTGACTAGTATCAGCTACTGAAGGTAGTTCAGAATGCTTTAAGCTACGTACCTACACTTCATTTTTTAAACTATTGTACCCTAATTTACCATAATTCAGGGAGACTGGAAAATCATAGTCTGGCAACATTTCCATAGACATCCCGCGCCCCAGTGGCCGAGATGCGCAAGCGCCGGTGTCGCAACCACGTGACGCACCCACGTGGCTCACGTGACACAAGCAAACGAGCAGCGGAATTCCCTGATTATAGGACTTCTTCTTCTCCTTTAAAAATGGCCTCCCTTTAGTCCATAATAGGTCTTAGGACACTATACAGTCACAAAAATATCGCCTATAAGAGGACATACAACTAATATTAATTACAAGTCCTTACATACAAATATTATTAATTATTATAATATAATCTCTAACCAAGGTAAATACTTCAGTCCTTGCTATAAAGACTACAGACTGCGATGCTGATTAAGCTAAACTAAAGCGTTACAAATAGCATAATCATAAATCAAGACTTCCATAATATTATCAATGCCTCAATCATGATTTATCAGACTGGGTTGTCCTTTAGTTTGAAATGGTTATTATTTTAATAATAGAGAATATCTTAGCACTAGAACTTTATCAAAATTAATAAACACAGTCAGGGGTTGGCACTAATGAATATTAATTAAATTGCATTAATATTGCCGGGCGTGGCCGGCCTAGAAAAAGACGGCGCGATGAGCTGGAAGCATACCAGCCAGGTTGGCCAGCGGTGGCACAGGAGCGAGCCCGATGGAAGACCTTGGGGGAGACTTTTGCCCAGCAGTGGGACAGCATAGGCTAGAGAAAAAAAATTTGGTAATTTCGACACTGTAAAAAATGTACTGGATTCGATATAACGCATCGTAAGCGCCTTGACACTGACGTAACTTTGCGTTACGTCAAAAACTTCGCTGAAACTACCACCTGAGTACCCCGCAAACGATCAAATTGTTCGTAAAATTTTACGTGTTTGTCAAACAGTTTGATAGTGTACAGCTTGGTTTGAAGCGTTTGTCAAACAAACTACGTGTTTGACCTGTTTGAAGAAAATTTGGATTTGCGTAGCGTTTGACAAACGTGTTTGAACGTGTTCCGTTGTAACTTGTATTTGTCAAACAAGATCTCATGATCACAAACTGATTTTTTGACAAACTTTTTGAAAACCGAAATTAACTAGAATGTTAATTGTTTGATAAACTTGTTTGATGCACGTTTGATCGTCTGCGCTGCTGTTTGATGAAAACGTAAATTACATCAAACATGTTTGTCAAACAAACTTGATCGTTTGCGGGGTACTTTAACCCAAGGACCCCGTTTACTAATTACTTACACATAATTACAATATGATCTCATAACGGGTATGGTAATAGGAAAACTAACTTTCCGCCGCGGCGCCGCCCGTATGCGTATAATGACCCGCATCCACAATTACTGGCCCTCGCTAAATGTTCAAATGATTGTTGCATTAGCATCGAGATAGGGAAATACTGTCGATTTCTGTGAACGGTAAAATATGGAAATTGGTGTTTTGCTGGAGTTTATTCGCGCTTAGCTTGCAGTGAAAATAACGCTACGAGTGCTTGGACTTAGGTTGGCCACAAACGCACATATTTACCGTAAGTATTCGTTTTTCGAATTCGTTTTCCGTATTCGGATTCCGTGAGACTAGCGCAAACGATCGTTTTTTTACGCGCTAACTCGCAGCCTTACAATAGAAACCGCAGATCAAGTAAATCAATCAGTATAGGAACGCGACATTATATTGTGTCAACATTATTTCGCTCCTGACGTTGCTGCAAACATCAGCATTTTATTTAGGCAGAGCTGTAAAAGCAAATCATGGTTAACGTGATGAGTGGCAACTGGCTAGTGCGTTGGCTGTCCACCAAAACAGTTCTAACTTTTTTTTCTTATAAATTTAGCAAATGAAAATATAAGATAATAAAATATTTTTTAAATACTTCTTGCTAACGAGACGCTATTTTCAATTAGATAAATTTTAACTGGCAAGATAAATCGCTCGACACGATAATGAAATCTACCGTAACATTACAATATGTCAACGAAAATGAAAGTAGTCCAAGCCGCGGATTTTACTTTAAACAATGAGTGATTTTTCGTGAAAAATAATATGTACCTTAAACAAAATATAATAACAATACATAAATTAAAACTTTTCTTAAATACACAGGAAACAGGAAAAAATTAAACTTTACTGAAGTTAATGCAAAAAAAAAACCTCTACCAAAACTTCTATTTTTGGGCTTATTTGCTTACATTGTATTTGTAAATTGTTGACGTACGGGTTCAGAAATTTGAATATTCCTAAGGAAAAATAACATCTGGCTTAGTATGACTCAAATAGAAATACGTTTTGTAAACAAATCAATTATACTGGCAGATAATAATAGAAGACAAAACGACAGATTTCCTAAAAATCTGCCTCTCTATCTAAGCTTCTGTGGAAGCAATAATTTAAGTCCAGTTCCACTAACATTTTGATTTCAACCCTACCGAATGAAATGAAATGAAAATCCTTTATTGCACTAAAACAACCATGACATATTACATAACTTATGAACTATTGAGTAAAAAGTACAAAAGGCGGTCTTATCGCTACAAGCGACTTCTTCCAGACAACCTATATAGTTATAATGTTATAGTAACAGTAGTAATAGATGGTAGGTGACTACATAGACAGCTAAGAGTGATTTTGTCCAACATATAAGTATATTACAAATACATACAATATACATACATATTATTATATACAATATATAAGTATACATACATACTAAAGAATATATACAAATCATTATAAATACATACAAACAAATAAATGGAAATAATACTATGTATCGATTATTATCAGTTACTATGATGTAATAATTGTGACAAAAAATGTTCCTTAACCCCATTTTTAAAACCGCACGAGGACTTAGCACATCTTAAAGATGTGGGTAATTTGTTCCACAGGCTGACAGCACGAGCTGTGAACGCAGAGTCATAAAATTTTGTTTTACGAGTAGGCGGTATTAGTGATAAATTAGTATTTCGAAATATTTTAACGTTGCCATCTAAAAATGTGAACCTTTCCTTTAAGTAGGGTGGTGTCTTAGGGTCGTATAAAATATTGTATAAGCACGACAGTATATGAGCATTCCGCCGAAGTCGGATTGGCAGCCACTTGAGTTTAATACGAAGTTGGGAAACGTGATCATACTTTCGCAAACCGAAAATAAATCTTATGCAGAAGTTTTGGAGACGCTCAAGTTTATTCAGCTGCTCCTCTGTAATATTTGTGAAACATATGTCAGCGTAATCAAGTATGGGCGATATGAGCGACTCTGCAAGCAGGATTTTAGTCGGGATCGGCAAAAAATTCTGGAAGCGCCTCAACGCACTCCACGCACCAAAAACTCTTTTACTGGTCTCACTTATGTGCTTGGTCCAAGACAACGTTGAGTCAAGATGAATCCCAAGATTTTTGACAGTTTGCGAGAAAAGAATAATTTTACCATCAGGACTAACAGGACAAAGGTTATGAACATGAGCCCTTGTCAGAAGCCGTGGACTGCCAATGATAATTGTTTGTGATTTGACAGGATTTATAACCAGTCCACGAGACTTACACCAAGCACAGATACTTTTAAAGTCTTCATTAGTTCTTGCAATAGCTGATGGCAAGTCATTAACAGGTGTGTGAAGATAAATTTGCAGGTCGTCGGCATACATGTGAGAGCAAGAGAAGGTAATTATTTTTATTATGTTGTTAATGAAAATACGAAACAATAAAGGTGATAAGACACCGCCCTGAGTGACTCCATCCTTGACTGTTGATCACTCAGAGGCGTCATCCTCGACCACAACACGTTGTTTACGATTATTCAAATAGCTTCGGAACCATGCCACTACGATAGGGGAAAAATTCATAGAGATCAGAAGTTGCAGGAGAATATCATGATCAACGGTGTTGAAAGCATTAGTAAAGTCCAACAGTGTTAAAATTGTTAATTCGCCGCTGTCCATGGCGCGACGAATATCGTCGGTTACCTTTATTAATGCTGTTGAGGTGCTATGGCCAGGACGGAATCCAGACTGTAGGGGGTTAAAAAATTCTAACCTGTTTAAGAAGCTTTCAACCTCCTGATGGACTAGACGCTCCAGTACTTTTGACAAAAAAGGCAAAATAGAGATTGGTCGATAGTCTTTACAAGATTGTGGGTTAGATTTTTTGGGTAAAGGGATAACTTTAGCTCTTTTCCATGATTCCAGAAAAGTACCTGTTAATAATGAGTTATTAAGTATATCAGTTATAATAGGACAAATTATGTCTACTATTGGCACAATCATGTTTCGACCAAGTTCATCGCTACCAACGGCACTGGATGAAATCGACATTATATTTTTCTTAACCTCACTGAAAGTAACTGGACTGAAACAAAAAGGAGAATAGCTTTCAGGAGGCTGCAAAGATAGATGGTGTAAGGTCTCAGTCTTGTCAGTCGCACTCAGTGCTGTTGATGGCGATGAGAAAAATTTATTGAGTTCCTCAAGTCCTGTGTTGATTGGAACCTGCCCACTTCGATTAGCTATGCCCAGCGACTTTAAAAGTTTCCAAGTTTTAGCTGTCCCACCACTTTCTACCGACGAATGAATGTAGCGCCTCTGTGCATCTCGACACATAGTGTTACAGCGGTTTCGAATTTTGATGTATTTTTCGTGATGTTCGTCAGTTCTATGTCGTCTGTAAGCAGCCTTGGCACGGTGTTTGCTAGTTATTAAATCTTTAATTTCATTAGACAACCAAGGTGCTGGTAAGTGTTTTAATCTAACTGGCTTAAGAGGTGCATGGGTATCGTACAGTTCTGTAATCATGGATGTAAAAGTTTCTATCTAATCATCAATGTTATCAGCTGAAGTAACCGGTGACCACCGGTGACTTTGTGCATCAGCACGCAACTCATCCAAGTCGATTCCGGTAAAACTACGAACCATACGCGTTTTATGTTTTAGTTTGGGCAGTTTTATCTTACATGATGCAAAAATGAGATCATGACACGAGAACATGTCATCATTATACTGACCATGTTTGGAAATAACTGTCGAGGATGCTACAATTATCACATCTAGAAGAGATGGTTTACTGTTGGGAGCACAATTGGTTGCATTTAAAGGTAGTAATTGCATATTATATGAGTTTACAATAGAAACTAGCTTGTTGCATCTATTATCATTTTTGAGTAAGCATGTGTTCAGATCTCCCATGATTACTGTATGCTTATGTGCCGGTGTTAGTTCTTCAAGTAAACTTTCAAAAGCTGTAAAATAATTAATCTGGGAAGAAGGACAGTACAGGACCCCAAGTAGAACCTTTGTGTGACACAGTGTTACTTCTATAAACAAATGTTCTGGAGCATTTACTAGTGGTGGCTGATTGGATGAGCTTATGTGGGAAAAGGAAATATCAGAGCGTAAATAAATTGCAACACCACCACCGTTCGTCCAGTTCTGTCATTGCGAATGAGCTGATAACCGGGTAAGTCATAACATTGGGAAGAGAGACATGGTTTAAGCCATGACTTGGATATCAGTATTGCATGAATATTTAATTTTGGTGTAAATAACGCCAACATATCGGAATAGTGTGCTGGAATGTTCTGTGCGTTTATGTGCACAACATTTAAGTTTTTATATTCTTGTTGAAACTCTAAGGCCAAAGATTCATTAAGAGGGATTAAAGATTCTGTGCTGTAAAATGAGCAATTTGATGAGGAACATGATGTAAAATCAATACTTTCACTACTTGAATTTAAATCCATACTTAAATATTAAAATAAATATAATGCAATAATAAATAATAATTTATAAAATAGTATATACTAACACTAAAATAAACTCTAAATACGTTTCTAGTTAGGTGCAAAGCTACCAGAGCCCACCCCAATAATGAAGCTAAAGTTGTTTACTTTTTACACTTTTTGCATTAAAGATAATGCTTAACTTAACTACCTACATGTTTTATTTGTAAACTAGTCTACGTAATAAATCTTCAAATATCTTTCTATAACAATTTATACTAAACAATGACTAAACATAATTTATTGATAAACATGCAAAATTGAAATCTTCTTCTTTCCACATCACTTGTCAGTTAATCATTTGCCACAACTTGACAGTTTACGTGATTTTGTCTGTGGTCACTGATCTGTCAACGGAGCTGTCAACTGTCAAGCTAGGTAACAACCAACCGTAACCAACCTTCAATTTTGTCTAACCTAAAAATAATCTCTACACCAAACAAATATTTAGCAAATACCTTAAATGCTTACAGATAAAAAGAAATTAAAGCACAGTGAAATACTCTATACTACCTGCATTAAAAAAGCATAGATGAGAAGCAGGAGAGGAAATGAACAAGTATGCAACTTAGCATGCTCTAATAACAAAGTAGGTAATAACAATGCCAAAAACAAAAATGAAATCTGAAATCTGCGAAAACGCAAGTATATTTCATTACAAAATAATATAGCAACGATCTTAATGTATTATAAGTTTTCTAACATTTAAAACTTGTATGAAATATACCTGCTAAAAGTTATATTATAATAAAAGCTTAGATGATTGAAAGCAAAAATTTTAAGCAGCGTAGTATGAATCAGTAATCAGAAATTATAGCAAATGAATACTAATTAAATATTAAAGCAAATACTATAAGCAGAGTAGTATGAGTACTTATTAGATATTATGGTAAGTACTAACTTATTTTCCTTTAATATTCTTCTTTGCCCTTGTTGCAGGTGGTTGTTTAAAGTTTGGCACACTTCCCAATGGGGCAACTTCACTAGACAGATCTGATGCATTACCAGTCATACCTGGCATTACAAAAATATTGCCATCCCGTGTCCATGACTTGGTCAAACCACAACGTTGCCGAGCTGCCATGAATAAGTTGTGCCTTTTCTTGGTTAGGTATTCGGTTAAACTTTAAAGTAATGCCAGTCTGTTTGAGCTTGGTTTTTGAATCCCATACTTTACTACGGTGCCTGAACTCCTTGAATTTAACCAATATGGGCCTACACTTTGCCTCCTTAGGACGGCCCAGCCTGTAACAAAAGCTAATGGAGGAAATATCTATACCTGTGACTTGAAGTTTGTTCACAAAAAGATTCTCAATTTTTTGCTGAAGATTCTCCTTGTCTTCTGGGATGCCATGAATGAGCAACATCTTCTTTCTGCGTGCTGTCTCCATTTGATCCAAAGAATCTGCCAACAATTCTACCTGGGCTTGCAAGCTCTTCAGCGCCTGAAGTACAAACTCCTTGAAAATATTGAAGTCCGATGACAGCTTGGATGTGGGGCTTACTGAGTGTGGTGCAGAATTTTCAAGGTCCTTCTGGAAATCCGCCATTCTTGAGTTAAACATTTCGGTCATATCCATGATTGACTGCTTAATTGACTCCATTTTGCGACAATTTAAATTGTTCTTGAAGAAAAATTTTTGTTTTTATGATGTGAAAGTGATGAAATTAATGTGAAAAACTATTGAGTGATTATGAAAAGGGGGCGCAGGTAACTTATAATTATGACTACATTAGGATATTTACATAAACACTCAAATATTATTTTAATTGAAAATAAATACTATCAGAGCACATAAAATTGCGTCTGTCTTTTTTGGTCGCCTACCCGCGAAAATATATATATATATATATATATATATATATATATATATATATATATATATTTTATAATATATATATAATATAAAAAAACGAATAAAGAAGACGGCTTACTACTGTCATTCTCTAAAATGTAACCTTTCAAACCCTACCGAATCAAGAAGACGACCAATGACATTCTACCATTTTCTCCACAGCTCACTTCTAACCAATGTTTTCCCTACAGGTGGCTTTCGGATCTTTGCCGCGAGCGACCGCAACCAACGAAAATTCAAACGAAATGCGACTTTATGACATCCATTTTATGGTTTTATTTTACTCTACCTCTAGCTCTTACGCTGCCGCCGGCGGTGGGTCGTCACGCAAATGTCAGTAGAAAATGATACTTATATTCTATGGCATAAAGTAGCATTTTATTTGACGACCTCTGTGGCTCAGTTGGTGGGCTGTTAGTAGCTCAAGCCGGGGGTCGCAGGTTCGAATCCCGCCGACGGAACAAAAAGTTTTCATAAGTTCCTGGGTCATGGATGTGTATCATATAATAAAAATCTTAAATATACGTATAGTATAAAGTATATTTCCTTTGTCTGGTACCTGTAACACAAGTCCTTCAGGTACTTAGCACGAGGCCAGATTGACGTGGTGTGAAGCGTCCATAGATATTAGAATTTTTACCGGTCGCGGTCGCTCGCCCCAATGATCCGAAAGCCACCTTTTAAAAAGTGCAGCCGAGTTTTCGCGACCATTTTCCTCATGTCAAACGGGGATTCCAGTATAATTCGCATTTAGTATTCCGATGGGCTCCACACACGTAACCCGGTGAATTACAATCCAATCGGTACCAGGTACTGACCACTTTCTGACTTCCTAAATATTATCATTCAGGATGCCAAAAAACTGACTCATTGCGCGTAAACAAAACTTTTTTTATAGAAGCAAGCGAGCAAACGGGTCACCTGATGGAAAGCAACTGCCGTCGCCCATGGACACTCGCGACATCAGAAGACTATCAAGTGCGTTGCCGGCCTTAGAGGGGAATACGTTCTCTTGAACATTTTTCACATAGTACGTGTAAACCTTTTAAACCAAACTTAATTATTGTAAACGTGAAAGTGTTTTGTCTATTATTTCTGAACCGAATGAGATGAAGTTTGGTATGGAGATGCTTTATGTCGATTTACACGGGCGACTAACGGGTCGATTTTAGTCGCCCGGCAAGTCACCAGTCGAATCGCCTGTCGCCTAGTATCTGCTGACACTCATGAAGATTTATATTACTACAAATAGAAGAATTATACTAGATTGGAATAGAATAAGGTAAATTTTAGTTTAATGTGGATTAATACGTTACATTTTAGTCCTTACTTTCTTTATATTCTAAAATCTAACAAAAGATTTCGACAGCTAAGCAAGTAATTAAGAATTTATGGTAGGTAATTGACAAGAGATATCATAAAACACTTATGACTTAGAAATCCGTTAGATATTTTTAAATTCCCACACATTTTTATTTCTAACTTCGCCGTCAAAATTATAGTATGCTAACGTCCCTGACCATAGTCATAATTTCATCTACATACACCAGAAGATTCAGTGCGACATGAATCACGACTGTTTAAAAAATTCGCTCTACATTCAACCAAGGCTACGTACCAGTTATTGTTCTATAAACACGAAAAAACGAGTTTTGATTGTTTTTTAATCCATTTGGTGGTAGGCGATTGATGAGTGCATTTGCTGGGCGATTTCGACCTTTGTTTCTATGCAGAAAAGTTAGAATTCCGCCTGGCATCGAACAGGGAAAGTGACGCAACATTGTATCAGACTTGACTGGATGCCTAAGGTGACCATACGTCCCGCTTTCAGGCAGTCTGTCCCGCTTTCGCAAACAGACCAAACGACAATAATTATTTAAAAGTAATTTTTATGTTCGAAATGCCGAGGCAAATGGCAATGCCCTCTCCCATACAACAAATAATGTGATTAATCTGCCATATTTTGCTCAATATCAATAATATGGTAGATACAACAGACAGGCACTTGAAATATTCACAAAATACCTACTCAATTGTTTGGTCACGTCACGTCGCGTATGGCATCCATAACCATAATATTTCTGTCATGTGTGTCAATAAATGGTCACGTTATGGATGCCATAATATTCCGGTCATGTGTGTCAATAAATGGTCACGTTATAGATGCCATAATATTCCTGTCATGTGTGTCAATAAATGGTCACGTTATGGATGCCATAATGTTCCGGTCATGTGTGTCAATAAATGGTCACGTTATGGATGCCATAATGTTCCGGTCATGTGTGTCAATAAATGGTCACGTTATAGATGCCATAATATTCCTGTCATGTGTGTCAATAAAAATAAATGTCTGAACGTGGCTAATAGCTTGAGTACCTGATGTCTGCGTCTGTAATGTCTTTTTAGGGTTCCGTACCCAAAGGGTAAAAACGGGACCCTATTACTAAGACTTCGATGCCTGTCCGTTCGTCCGTCCGTATGTCTGTCTCCAGGCTGTAACTCAAGAACCGCTATAGCTAGACTTCTGAAATTTTTACAGATTATGTATTTCGGTTGCCGCTATAACAACAAATACTAAAAACATATATTAATATTTAAGGGTTACCATACAACAAACGTGATTTTTTCGGCCTTTTTTGCTCTATATCAGTAATGGCAACAGGTAGGCACATGATATTTTCACGAAGACCTTGATTGTATGTCTACTTCAATAATATTAATAATAATCTTAAAATAAATTAAACATTTAAGGGGGCTCCCATACAAAAACACAATTTTTGGCCTACTTTCGCTCTATTTTCTTCGCTCCGCTTCGCTGTCATTCCGCTGGAATAGCACGATTGGTCAATTCGGGTACCGCTAAGCTCCGCTCCGCTTCAGCCGCTTCAGTGGAAACACACCATAAAATTGGGGGGTCGTTCCCGCGACTTAACCATAAGCGAGGGGTGGAGCATCAGGGGGATTTTATGACCCCGCGTCTGACAGTCTACGTGGGTCGGTGGGTCGGCAGATTGGGGACATCGGCCGGAGATGAACAAATCCAGATAAAATAAACCAGTGGGACTAATCTATCGAATATCAAACGCGATGCTCGATATCACATTTAAAAATCTTTGGCGGGTTCGAATCCCGCCGAAGGAATAAAAAGTTTTCAAAGTTTCATAGGTCATGGATGTGTAATACATATAACAATGTGTGTATCGTATAATAAAAATCTAAAATACAATATATACGGTATAGTATAACAGTATTAAATATATTTCCATAGTCTGGTACCCGTAACACAAGTCCTTCAGGTATTTAGCACGGGACCAGACTGACGTGGTGTGAAGCGTCCATAGATACGATAGATAGCGCCCGGCTACCAAACGCACATAGCTGCTGTCTAGTGGTGTTAACTGTTGATAGTTCAACGACCAAATTTCGTCTAAATGTCTATCCGGCGACCAATACCTACACACTATTAAGTCTAGTCATGACTGTGACTCATGAGGCGGCTATTCCCGACCACGCTCCACCAGTTAAGGCGAGGAATCACCGCCACGCACCGGTAGCAAATTGCCATTATCCTTTCGACGTCATGTGTAAGTCGTTTCCAAGTCCCAGTTTTTGAGAGGAAATTCGAAAATTGAAATGAAGTGACAATTTCGTCTGGTTTTGGACGCCAAAAAAATCGCACGAGGTTTTTAAGTCAACGCAGGGCCCCCGTAAGTGCTACTGGTGCATGTGTGCAAAAAAAGGATTTTGGCGCCCCTTTAGGCAAATTTTTGGGTCCTTGGTTTTGGCGCCCCTAAAGATGGCGATTTGGCGCCCCTAGAGGATGGCGCCCGTGTGCATTGCACACATTGCACATATTATGGTAGTGGGGGCCCTGAGTCAACGCATATTTGGACGTTGTTAAGCATTTGTGTACCTACTATCCCACGTATTCAATTATCATTATATGAGCAATATTTTTTACTTAGTAGCAAATTCCGATAGCCCGTTATAATTTTGTAAATCTAAAACAACTACAAAACCAGTTTTTGGACTGTCAAAGATTAGAAATAATCGTAGAACAAACGTTAATAATTTTATAACCGCTCACTTTTACGATACGCGTAAAATAAGCTCCATCTTAGCCATCTATAATTATTGTAAACTTAAATGAAGCAATAAAACATAAAATTTACGTCAACTTAAACGTTATTTAAGCAAACAACGTAGAGGCATTAAAATTTAAAACTTAAACATTATTTAAACAAATAACATCGAGACATTAAAATTGAAAGCGTGTTAAGGTACACGTTGGAACCGAGCGACACGCGACAACTGCAGGCGACGTGTCGTCGCGACACTACTGGTTTCTATGTATTTCTATTACCGTAAGGTACTGTTTATGTATTCTGTGCTTCTATGTATTCTATTCTTCTCTTCTACCCTCCGCAGATAGCGACACGAAGCTAGCGACACTTATTTATAGAAATACATAGAAACCAGTAGTGTCGCGACGACACGTCGTCTGCTGCCGCTTCATGTAGCCGTCTTCCAACTTGTATCTTTATACTCTCACATAAAGTATTGTAATCAACGTTAGACGTTATCTTAAAATAAACGTCTGTTACATCAGTTATATCTGGGAGCGTTCACCTTAATATCACTTAAGGGCCCGCCCTCGCTACCATAACTTTTATCAAACGGTCGTTGATTAACATTTTGTAGATAACCCATTTTTTATTTCAAGTAGCCAAGAATCTATTTGGACGTCGCATTCTATTCTTTCAAGCCACCCAAACGAAGATTGAAACTCGATATAAATAATGTATCATTTTAATTTGACGCCGTTAACAATAAGTGACATTTTAATCGGCAGTTGAATACTAAGCTTCAAACATTTAATATTAGTATTTAAATGGTAATAAAAAAATGGCTTTTCTTATAATTGGATCAAAACGAATCGCAAAGAAGTACTTGATAATTTGGCTGTAGTGATATCGATTTTTCTCAGTAATGACTAAAGCTAAGAAATTAAAGTTCATTGTCAGTATTCATCATGTCTTTGTCTTTGAATTGCCCATAGCATATTAACACGATTGGTCAACTTTTATAACACAGAATAATCAATCAAAAAGACCTCTGTAAAAAAAGGGATTCCTATTTCGACAGAGGAGAGTGATTTAAGCTTCCAGAATTTGTACATAACTTGGTTCAAGCATACACTTTAATTTACCCATACTTATATGAAATGAATTTATGGTTTTTAAATTACGCGACAAAAACCATTTTGTCGCTTACGCCCTTTCCATTTTTTGCTATTCCATTGGCCGGGCCGGCCTCTCATAGAAAACAAGCAATCTAAAACATATCCAACACGGTTTTTTACCTTAACACGGCGTCACCTTAACAGTAACGATTGGACTAAAGTCTAAACTAACACAATATTTGCCAACATATTATAATATGTTCATGAGTTTGTCAAGGACTATTCCATTTAACTCTCCTCACGTCCGTCATTTAACTCTAGTGCTGGAGTATGAATATTTGTCACTCCTAGCCGTAAGCATGTTATTAACATATCAACCCCCATAAGGACACCGGCGACCGCGACAACAATAGAATAACAATATATTTCCAAGAATCCGCGATCAAAGGATTAAGGAAAATTTGTATGGCGTCGGCTTAGTTACTATTACATATTTGCCAATTGAGGCGCTGTTTCAGTCCCATACAAATTGACATAAAAGTGACACCTAATTTCAAGTTTCCATACAAACCTGCTGCGGAGTATTTGAATTGCTTTGCGCGCAGCGATTTACAGTAGTTTTAAAATATTTGTAGAAAAAAAATAACAAAAGATTTGTTGATATTTAAAAACATTTTTTTAAATCAAAGTGTTCGAATAATATGAAGGTATTATTATATTAAATTAAGTTAAATAAATAGGTAAAAAAAAAGTTTTAATTCCTTGATATTTCTTTGATATATCTCATTCTTTGAATTTAAATTTATATGAAGTTAAATACCCAAACGAAATATTTTTTCTGCTAACTATTTGCGTAAGGATCTTGTCAATAGGTTATTATAATTTTTTTATTAGATCTGTCGCTGGTTTCGTAAATAAAAAGCTTCGAAACTGATACTAAAACAAAATTGAAGAAAACCTCTGTTATGGTATCGAGATTTAATGTACAAATACTCTATTTAAAATCGTATTTTTTTTCTCTGCTAACTATTTAGACAGTGAAATTTCCTATAAAAATAAGTTATCGAAATTTTTATAAAGATAAGTGATTGGTAATTTTTTCAAGTTTGAAAAGTACAGTTTTAAGCCAAATTGAGCCTGAAAGGTGTAAACGCTCTTAAGTGATACCTCTCAATTTGGTACATCAATGCACCTACCACTTTACGATAAATGTAAAAACATTCATTCATTCAAAATTTTAACGATAAGTACACAAAAAATACAAACATACCTTAATGTTAATTATCGTATTAGAACAAGCAGTTCTTATTTACATATTACGATATTTTAAACTTATGTTAATATTTAAAGTTTTATGTATTAATTTAATTAAAGTAAATGATTATAATATTACCGTATTTCCTAATTCATAGAAGGATATGAAACTATGAAACTTAATTAGCTACGATGAAAACGCGATAACAAAAAAGTGAAAATGAAATAAAATAAAAAATGACATAAAATAGTTTTAATGAAAATAAAGTTTTAATACCTACTTAAAAATTCAAAATACACACACATAGACAAATTGTTTTTAATTTTTAATTGAATACAATATTTTGTCCATGTGTGTACAATATTTTCTACGAGTATTATTAAATAAAAAAGTATCTGTGACTTCTGTTTAAATAAACCGATTTTGATAAAATTTCCTATCGTGATACTTTAATGCAAGGAAGGCACTAGTCTAGGATAATATTTATATGTAGTGTGTACACACTGGTAAAACGACATTTCCTACAAAAGTAGTAAAAGTCATCGTTCACTTTTAAAAAGCAACGTACCTGCAGCTCTTCTAATGTTGCGAGTGTCCATGGGCGACGGTAGCTACCTTCCATAAGGATGACTCGTTTGTTCGTTTGCTCCCTTACTTTTATTTTAAAAAATATACTATTTCCGGCCAATATAAAATGACTCCCCCTTAACATAGCGTGGGACGACACCGAGACGACCCGACTATTTTATTTGGAGCAAATCGCGGAATGCGGAATACCGTCGCGGTCGGAGATAGGCTATTCTCAGAATCCACACGTGTAGGCCACTGTTTATAGAGGCTGAAGGTAATGATAACATCTAGGTAAGTCAGAAATGATGGGACCTTCATATGGTTGAAGCCACGAGGCTAGTTACAACTCACAGTTCATAAAGCATGGGAGCCCTAGAACAACTTTTTTGTGATTACTAACAAGCTGATTTTTTGTGAGTTGCTACATTTTGATGAGACGAACAACATTTTTATTTTCGAAAAATCTCGAAAGTGGTAGCTCACAGAGATAGAAAGGATTTCATACTTTGCCTTGATGGTCCTAAAATATGGATTGTTTTATTTGTAGGACAAGCTCTTAAATTATATAACTATTAACCTACTAATATACAAAAAATCAGCTGGTTAGGGTTCCATTTTAGGGTTCAGTAGTCAACCAAGTTTTGTTGATTGACCTGCAAACCTTCAAGAAGAGAGCGTATTCCCTCTTCAAGGCCGTCAACGCACCTGCAGCTCTTCTGATGTTGCGACTTGCGAGTGTCCATGGGCGACGGTAGTTGCTTTCCATCAGGTGACCCGTGTGCTCGTTTGCCCCCTTATTTTATTAAAAAAAAAAACTAAAAATTGACTACAGCCAAAATATTATCACGGTTCAATAATTCCGTTCCGATAAAAAATTACAATCCACAAATATCAAAATAGGCTACTTGACATATATTTAATTTCATTGAAAAAATGCATATTTCTAGTAGAACTTGGCCTACGAAACTGTATTTCACCCTTATCGTGAAATAAAAGCTTATGATTGATAAATAAAGTCGATTTGAAAATATGATTTTATGAAAATAGGAATTGTACTGACGAAAACGCTTTTGCGGTACTTCCGATCTGGATGTGACGTCATCCCATTTGTAATTTAATATCTTTTATTTATCGCGCGCGTTATATGTAAGTTTATTTGTACATAAATAATATGAATAAGCCTAGAAAGATTTATAAAATATATTTTCTTGAATAATTCAAATAAAACATCAGTTTTCCATTTATTGTAGTTAGGAAATGAAATGGCCAAAACTTTTCTACAAAAGTGTTCAACATTACAAATGATTTCTAAATTCTTTTTTAATTTTTTAAGCACTGTTAGACTCGTACGTTTAGCAAATAAAACTTTTTGCAATAAAGAAAGTATAAAATACAAAGAACATGACGTCACACTATGGCGGCACAATGGCGGACATTTTTCAATCAACATTTTTATGGGTTTCTACTGTTTAAAATATTAAAATATTAGTTTTTTTAGTGAAAATGAATGATTAAGAAGCGATTAGAATGAAGAAAAAAAATAGGTCAAGTAGCCTATTAAAAATAATAAAATAAAAATCTTATAGAATAAATAATAGTAAATTATTACAACCTGAGACTGACGGCGACCATTGTTTGTGCGACGGGATAGCGATCGACGTTGCCATGGTGACATACCTACTATAGTCCTACCTACTATAGTCACTTCAATAAAATAAATATGGCAAATATATTATGGCAAAGCAACGTTTGCCGGGACAGCTAGTATATAATATAAAATTCTCGTGTCATAATGTTAGTCAGCGAACTCCTCCGAAACGGCTTTACTGATTTTTACCAAATTTTATATGCATATTCAGTAGGTCTGAGAATCGGCTACTCGGTACTTTATATATTGATAAGTGCATTTATTGAATAAATAATAGTAAATTACTACAACTCGAGACTGACGACGACGTTTGCGCGGCGCGGGTCGTGGGGATAGCGATGGACGTTGCTAGGGTGACATACTTATTTAGTCACTTCAATAAAATAATACGGGCGATATACTTTATAATATGGCAAAGAAACGTTTGCCGGGATAGCTAGTAATAAAATAAAAATACGGCACAACGTTCAACTACCCTAATATTTCTCTTGTTTGTAACACACACTATCCTCTTACAAAAAGAGAGGAACAAATCTCTCTTTTTACCCCCCAGGGTGGCAGGCAGATTCTCACCCGTCATCGATGTGCCTAATTTTTGCTCAATATCATACGGTTCAGCCAGGGTTCGGGCGTAAAGAGGCGAGTCAAAAATGGACAGACACACTTTCACATTTATCCATACTAATATTATAAATGCGAAAGTGTGTATGTCTGTCTGTCTGTCCGTCTGTCGCCTGTCTGTTAACTCTTCACGCCCAAACCGCTGAACCGATTTTGCTGAAATTTGGTATGGAGATACTTTGAGTCCCGGGAAAGGACATAGGATATTTTTTATCCCGCAAAAATGTAAGGTTCTCGCGCGATAAACTAATTTCAGCGCAACGGAGTTGCAGGCGTCATCTAGTAATATAATATATGTATTTAAATATATAAATTAGTATGGATTTAAAAGTCTTCATTAAATTAAACTTTAGTGAAATAATAATTGTCTGGATATGACCGTATTCTTGTGTATTCTCTATTCTAACTTTGACATCGTTTTAACATTGCTATTTGGTGTACCTATTTCTCTCTTCTCGTACCTACAATCTATCTCATTCTTGTAACAAAAAAGTGTAGTCCAAAAGTTTAAATCTAATTTCAACTGATTTGAATTGACGTCAAAGCACGTTCCGGTAAACAAAAAATTAAGTTGTTTAGTATGCATTATCATTTAAGTTGCTTATTATAATTAAATTAGTATGGATAAGCAGAATTAAGGTTCAACGACATAATTCAAACTCAAATGCAAAAGCGGTTTAAGGTTCATATGAAAAACAACAGTCAAGAAAATAATATAGAAATATAAAATTTTATAGACAATTTTACTTTGTTGATTTTGATGACGTACATGTACATATAGGCTTTTAAAATCACCTTTCCTTTGTATCGACTAAAGCGACAGGTAGATTGACAGAGGAAATTTTGTCCAATCCATCTATATATTTTCTATTCCTTTGCAATTTGCATTTCTACCGCGGCCATGTTAACCATGCTTAATCAATAAGACCCAGATGCGCAAAAGTTAAAATATCATTCCATTTCTATCATAAAATATGATAAACGAGAGAAATAACATAAAGGATTAACTGTAAAACCCATGTATTCAAAGATCTATTAACTTTATATTCATTATTCAGCAACTCTTCAAATCCACTATTAAAATACCCAAGTTAAACAATAGTTTTGCTGAATAGCTTATCATATTGATCTTAATCACTACGGTCTGTGTGTTCCGATCTCAAACAATCAGGAAAAATCTATCCTCTGGGAGGGAATCGCTTTTCGTTATCGTGCACTTTGTTCCGTTTACCTTTTCAATTACCTAAGAGTGTTGAGGTAATTTATGTTTGAGAATATCTTAGATACAACCTTCTTATATTACGAAGATTTTTGAATAGGCTCCAAAAGTACTAGTCTGGTATAATTAAATTTTTATTAAAATGTTATTAACATTAATAAGAGTTTTTTGCGACTGTTTTTAATAAAGACTAAAGTTTTATTCAGTCTTCATGATTAAACCGGAAAGTCGGTGACATACAGATGAATATGCAGTTATATTATAGCCCCGGTTCACAATGGATAGTTTTATGGCAAAAAAAATGTACAGTTCTCGCGCATCAAACACGACAACAACGTTCTTAGCAATATGTACATTATTAGGCGGGTCCACACAGAGCGAGCAGCCTCGCGAGGCATTCGCCGCGCGAAGCAGCTCGGTTAGTGTGGACGTGTCTCGCCTGAGGCACGCGCGTTTGCCTCAGACGTCGAGGCACGTCCACACTAACCGAGCTGCTTCGCGAATCGCGCGGCAAATGTCTCGCGAGGCTGCTCGCTCTGTGTGGACACGCCTATTCGCTTAAGATTGTTTACAAAAAGAGATGCTGCGAACTGGCGAACCTAACTTAGTGCTATATTTACTTCACATGTGCCCACTGACTATAGAAACTATAGTTCGTACACGTTTCCTATATTGCTTCACTAGTTAGTCTGACGCAATTAGCCGAGTGTTGGGGGTGTTTTAGTGCAGACTTTAGCACCGCAGTTAGCGTCAACAGATAACTAAACCATAAAGCCGTCGTTAACACGTGTTTACAATATCAATTGCTTACTAAATCCACATTTGCTGAGCAGTAGCTTTCCATCTGATTGATTTTGGTGGTAAAATTGAAATTACAGACTAGATTTAAGAAATATGCAAATGAATTGATGCTGGAGGTCCTTCGAATCCGTCGATTGCGTCGAAACACCCATGTATCCATACTTCCATACTAATATTATAAATGCGAGTGTGTCTGTCTGTCTGTCTGTCTGTTACCTGTTCACGCCCGAACTGCCGAACCGATTTTGCTGAAATTTGGTATGGAGATACTTTGAGTCCCGGGAAAGGACATAGGATACTTTTTGTCCCAGTAAAATGTACGGTTCCCGCACGATACACGAGTTTTGGCGCAACGGAGTTGCGGGCATCATCTAGTAAGATATAATTTAAAATGTTTAACTTTAAACATTATACAGGCTCTTCTGCTTTGTAGATAGAAAAATATGCCGTAATGACAGCCGAATTTAACAATCCTTAGAAAAATTCGTGTAATCGCTTTCTTAAACTTTGATAATGTGTTTTAGCCTATACTTCGGTCAGAGTGATCAGACACTCTAGTGTCTTCTATATGCTAGGTATTACCTCAATGATATGTTTATAAAAATAATATTCATATAGTTTTCGACAAACATGACTATTTCGGTATACCAATTGAAGCTTTGGCTCCGGTCACACACTACATCTATTTATAATCTACAAACTTACAAATAGGTCACAAATTATTAGAATATCCCGAACAAAGGATGCAGGTAGGAGGCAGGTAGACGCCAGGAAGCGGGGATAACATCCGGGGTACTACGTGATGATCCACCTTAATACTTTACTGTCTGTGGTTTGTCTATCAAATATTAAAATGAAGAAAGTCAGTACAAGTTTTACAAGGATATACGGCTGGCATTGTCAGTTTCGACACAAGCCTTAAAATAAAGAAAAAATACGTGTGGCACTCGGGAACTGCTGCGGTAAAGCTACTGCATAGCATTTTTTATCAACTTATGCAATTATAATTCGCATACGTCTAATCGCACGCACACAAACACCGTGCCGAAGTCTGCAGCCGAACTGAAACGACAACGGCAACGAGTTGCGCTTGCACGGCATCGGCGCACAGCACTGCCGGTCGGAGTGGTGTTAGGTTTATTTTCGTTGCTGAATTTCTTGATTCAAGCACTAGCCATTGCTAGTGCTAACTTATCAACTCGCTTAGATATATCTGGAATAAACAGAAGGCTATGCTTTTATCTATTCCAAAACTTAAATTAGCTCAAGACAATCACAACAAAACTGCTCAGCCGTAATAGAACGATATATCAGGCTCATAAAAAGGTTAAAAAAGACAATGCGACAACATTAGTCCGTCTAGAGTCTAGACCTATTTCTGCTGGGTAGTTTACGAGATTTACAGCGGGACAGTCGACAGAAGGTGAAAAGTATGAAAATGTTTCGCGAATCGTGGGGGAGAATGATTTAGGGCGGCATTGTCGAGTCTGAGTGGGGAATTACCTTTATTTATATACTTATTTACTTTATTAGGACGTATTATAGGGGCTTAGGTTTAAGAGCTTGGGTATTTGTAAGACATTTTGACGCCAGTTTGAACGCTCTATAGTCTAGACTCTAGAGTCTAGCTCTAGACTCTATAGTCTATACCAAAGACCAGATTGATAAAATATAAATGTATCGTCCTTACAAGAATATTTTTTAGACGCAACCCGACACGTTTGTTAAGTGTCATTTAAGAGACAGTTGCTTCTACCGTACCCCTCAATCTATAATCTATACCATCAAGTATCATTTTACATGTCACATGAATTCATTCTCGTTGTAAAAACGTTACAAACTAATTCGTCCAAGCTGCGACAGAGCAACGATTCGATTACAATGGGCTTCGCGGATCTCATATCGCGTCCCCTCGCCGGAAAAACTTTGGGATACTCGCAATAACTATTTTTAACTCCCTTATAAGTGTTCATAAAGCCATTTCGACGGTTATAACATACGTGGCTCGGAACTATTAGGGGATCGGACTATTATAGCGAAGCCACAGAGTTCCGTTTCGTTGCGTTGACGCAAACGCTTAGACGTTTATGTACATAATTAATATATTATGATTTTGAAGCACGTCCTCTGATGACGTGTTTTGATGGAAAGACTGGAGAATGACCGGTTTACTGAGGTTTTTTGAGGGATTGCGCTATTTATTGGCTCTCGTCAAAAAGTTATACAATCAACAACGCTATCTAATCTAATCTAATCTAATACATAATATAATAAAACTGTAGAAATGAAAATTCTGTACATTAAATATATATTCAAAAAATAATAAGCGGGAGATGTCATTACATCGCTATAGAAGCGGTGGTTAGTATTTTGTCTGTCTGTCTTTCTGTCTGTATGTTTGTTCCACCATCACACGAAAACTACTATCAGATTTGAATGCGGTTTTCACAGATATATATTTTTCGTCTTCCAACTTAAAATCTGGTGTATAAAATTTTTTCGCTCCACCCTTCTATGGGGACCAAAGAGGGGCTAAGATTTTGTATCAAACTTTTTTCCTTAACACGAAAACTATGATTCGAATTGAATACGGTTTTCACAGATATATTTGTCTTCTTCCAAATATTCTTTACAAATAAAGAATTATAACTACAAATAATTTATATGGCAAAGAAACGTTTGCCGGGTCAGCTAGTTTCATTAATAAACTCCTATCAATAAATCTCAAACTGGCAGAAGTGGCAATACACTGCGTTATTCCGACGACGCAACGCACCAGCGTATTGTGGCCTCGTTTTTAGGGCCAAGGGATACCGACCTATTAGGGTTGACTCAGACAATATTGTCGAGAATGACATTACAGCTCCCCTATCAATGTCTAGACTAAGCTTAGTCCTTGAAATTATCTTTATTGCGTATTTATTGTGTCTTATAAGCTAACGGGAACATAAATAATTAGAATATGCTATGGGGTTGAAGTATATGCCATAAAAGGTAATTGGTTCGTATCTAACATCTAAAAAGCTTATGTCTAATGGAATTTGTCTGATAGATAAATTTTGTAAAAAAATATTTATGTAAAAAGCTACATAAAATCTATCCGATAGATCCATAATACTCCAGTTGATTAACCTTAAACCTATTCACGGATGTTTCAAATAAAAATTGGAGGTATTTTGCAAGAAATTACTGTCTATTATCTTCAAATGTGAAAGACAGACTCAGGCCAAGCCCATAAGATCTAGAAACTTGTAATAACGCACACTCCTAATAATGTTGTTGGGCGTATATAAATCAGTAAGAAAGGTTTTTCAAATCCACCAAGTGGGAAAAAATTCTTGCTAATATTAAAAAACGCGAAAGTGTGTCTGTCTGTCTATCTGTCCTATTCACGCCCAAACTGATTTTGCTGAAATTATTTATGGAGATATTTTGAGTCCCGGGAAAGGACAAAGGATACTTTTCATACCGGAAATATGTACGGTTCCCGCGCGATAAACGAATGTTCGCGCAACGGAGTTGCAGGCGTCATCTAGTTGAAAATAAAATTGTATGCCAGGAAATAAGGAGTACTGGGCAGGAAAAACCGCGGGAAGGAACTAGTTATATGTTTAATGTTATAAAGCAGACCATATTACCCACCCCGATCACGTCCCGTGCACAATTTTTGACGGATTTGGCGGGACGTTATTAATGATCGCGGTATGCGGGGGATCGTAAAACTTCCCCACTTGCAATGCGGCGCCGGCGATCCGGCTTCTAGGAGAATATACTTACTATATTAAATACTATATTACGATACACTTAACAAATAGGTCTACGTATAATGCCAGGTTTTTGAAATATTTTATCTACTGTATATTAGAACAGCACAGTTAACGTTTCGGGGTAAGCCAAACCGAATTCGGTACGATTGTCTTCGGTAATCCCAACAAAAAGTTCCCACAAACCGGGATTACGTCTCGTGAAATTGCGATCAGAAACTAACATAAACGTTCGAAATCTTAGAATTCCTCCACAATACAACAATACGTGCTACAATGGGAGATTGAAATCAGTTTTGGTGCAAAAAATTGTAAGAAAGGCAATTGTGTAGGGCACTGTAGGGTACATCTGCCGCAGCCGGCGGGCGCATCGTGACCACACGGAAGAATGTTGTAGGACATAGTACCAAGGACAGAGTTTTAACATTAACTTCGAGGAGAGAATGTCGCAGGACAGAATTTAAGGAGTAAACTAGATGTAGGCGCAAGTTAGTTTGTACAGGAATTGGATTGTCGTGCGTAGAGGTAAATTATTCCGTAATAAAAACTTTTCTGAGACTCAAAAGTATCTCCAAACCAAATATTATTAAAATCTAGTCACCAGTTAAAGCCTAAATACAATCTAGATTTTATTATTTTTACAATATTCTGTAAGTGGTTTTAACCGTCTATGGTAGAGAGTTAAAGCGGCAAGCGTTGCTCCTTTTCGGGCTTGATACAAAAAATACCAAAGCTAGAAGTGATCTCGTAATAAGTTACTTTTACCTATTTATGTGCAAGTCGCAAAACTTTCCCATCTGCTGTCAGGCAGTAGGCAAAGTACTTACTTTTTTTTAAATTTCCTAACTTACTTCGCACACATCAATTCGTTGTAGCACCTCCAACGTGGGTATCGCATCAATAGATTTTCAATTGTTATGCGGCAGCCGGCTGCCTGGAATTCACGACATTTTAGTATAATTTACAGCAACCTAACACGCTGAATCTGCAAATTAAGACTGTATCCTGTAAACCCCTAAATCATGGGCACTTCCCCAAGTTTCCTCAAGTATCGGAACTCCGCGATACTGTCAGGGAGCACGTGTGTAGCGCAATTTATGTCGGACCCTCGCGATTAATACTTCATTGCTGCAAAAAACGATCCAAATCTTATGACATCTATAGAAATACGTTTACGATGATCGGCAAAATGAATCTTGACGTGTCTTCCATTACTGAAAATATAGACTAAATATGGCAAAGTAACTGAATTCAAGCAAAGAACAGGGAATGTAATTTTTTTTAATCTATTGAAGGCAATATTTTCCTAGTACAGTCGTTTAATTCCTAATGACTTAATTTGAAAAAAAGTAAACAAATAGCTAACTTTAAACATATTATTATAAACAAATCCGTTTTTCTCAAAATCTACTTATTACGGACATTCCCTGTTCTTTGCCTGTATCCTTCAACTGATAGTCAAAAACTGGTTCCACGAAATCTACAGGACGCAGCCCGAAACTTTGTAGGACTAAAACTCAGACCAAATACTTTTTATTTTGTCTGAGGACTAAAACTAGTTTGAATCTACACGAAAACTTAAGCGTGAAGAGGTTTTTACACTTTACACTTTTGCATTTAAATATTTCAACGGATTACATCAAGCCTGTATTTTATTTTATACATTCCTAATTTGTCAATAATTAATTGCTTAATCCCCATCATTTATCCATCAAGCCCCGTAAGGCCCATGTGGGCCGCGATAACAAATGATTTCCAGGAATTGGCGATCGAAGGATTAATATCCTATCCGGACACCAAAACACAGGATACAACGAGAATAGAAGCGTTGCATAATTCCCAAATCACTGGCGCCTAGCCTGTCCCATACCTACGATTCCTACGAACCAAATTCTATAGAACGCGGCAGAAGCTATGGGGTGTAATGTCACTTTTTTAACCCCAAAGCTGTCAAAAACATGTTTTATGGCCTATTCGTAGGAACCTTATCAAAGTTATCTAATTTACGACCCCAGATAAAAATGACTTGTGTATCCGAATCGGAAACGGAGTCAGTGACATTTTTTTCCAACTCGAGTCGCAACCGATTTAGTCTTTATCTATTTATGTCCGTCGGCTAACTAGCGTGACGTGTCTGTCAAGAAGCCGTTGGCTAAAACGAACAGGAAAAAGTGGAAAAATAAAGAAAACCGAGAGACGAACGACCGCCGAATATAGCCGGTAGTATAATATAACAAACATTATGTAGCAATCAGTCAACGACCGTTCCGACTTGCGTGCATCCGAACGTTCCAGTTTTGACGTGCGATCTGACAAGTCGGGTTCGCGCCCAAATTCAAAAAGAGAACGCGTGAGAAGTCGCCCGCAGCATACTTTTTTACGTACGTCCGGATACCTTAGGGTTGCCAACCGTCTTGTTTTCCCAGGACGTGTCCTGGTTTTTGTAGTGTCCTGGGACGTCCTGATTAGTTTTTAAGCAGCGTCCTGGGTTGTCCTGGGTTTTTTTTTAATTTTAAAATTCGCGCTCCTCTTTTAAAATTTTTACGCTACGAGCGGCCGCACGGCTCGCAAGTAGTTGCGTTGCCGCACTGCCATGCTATTTCAAATTCAAAACAAAGGCACAACGTACCACTTGATGATATCTCTTCGATTCGTTCTACTATGGTCGCGCAGTAAATCAAAGCAGTAAAACTAACGCAAAAAATCAAACATCGTCCTTCTCTCTTTACACTCACGTCCGTCTTTCATATGCCAGGTGAAAAAGGACGACGCGGAATCATCGCCAAGTTAGTTTTTTCTTAATAACTCGATGAATATACAATATTTTAAAAATCCGCCAGGTCAGTGTCTCAATGATAGAATTTTATACAATGTATTAAAATATTAACTTAATTTAATGCACGGTTACGGCAATATATGAAAAATTCGTGAAAATTAGATGCATCTTTGTGATTTTTTCCTATCGAGATATAAGATATAATTATATAAGATATCGTGTTTTCGCTCAAATCAAATTCTTGGAAATATAATATTGTATGTATGTTTAGAAAATGAAACAATTCGGGGCTTATTTTCAAGTATGAAAATGAATTATAAAATCGATAATTTTGGGTTAATCGCCCCCTTAATGCGTCCTGTTTTTATACTGAATTGTCCTGGTTTTTCCAACTTCAAATCCTGTTTTTTTAAATTTGAGGTTGGCAACCCTAGGATACCTATAATGAAGTCCGCTTCGAGAAATACAAAACATTTCGCCGGGCGAATTGACTTTTCGCGTTAACTTCGAGAAACGATTAGCGGCCGAGTTTTTAAACACCGTGTTGTGACATTGACGTTAATTAAGTAAATTGCCGGTTGGCAACATCAAATGTACCGCAATTGCGGACTAATTTCGCCCAAATCGAGAGCATTATTAATAAGTTTTAAACGTGCGCGTTTACCTCAAGTGAAGCGTACGTCGATCGTTCCAATTGGGTACAATTATGTTATTCAGAAAACATATCACCCACAGATAGCACAATCTAAAATTTGACAAAAATACTTAAAAACTACCATAGATTCCCCGCCACTGAGAGCATACTGCTACAATAATTCCAATGGCCCGGCGGTTTACTATTTATTTATAGTTAAACCGTGTTAAGATCGATTCTGACAGTGACCTAAATAGCCGCTTTAATCGGTATTGGCTTCTAAAATAATTATCGAGTATATTAAACAATCGGCCCAAATCGATTCCGAGTTGATTCGATTAATCGCTTCAAACAAATTCAATATTGCGTTAATCGTGTCGCGCGGATAGCTGATTCAAAATATAAACGCGGTGTGAAGGCTGAGCCAAACATTCAACTGTGATAAATTGATCGGGTACTTTATGGTTTTTACTTTTTTTAACCCTGACTTACTTCTAAGAATATTTTAGCGAGCCGAGATAGACATCAGACTGGTCGTTTTATTTAGAAATAAAATAGGTACAGTGTACACTGTACCATTCTATTTATATTACATACGTAACAGAGACTTCAAACTTTAATGTTGTTAGTAAGCTGAGCTCAATAAACATGCTACAGAATACTGAAAAATTTTAGGGACATAAAGACAGATTCCCTTTGTTATTTTTTTTATTTTTTTAAAAACTTAGGCTATATTTTTGCCCGCGGCTCCGCCCGCGTGGATATCGGTTACCGCTCTATGTAATTACTAATTAGTAATAAGTTTTCACTTCTGATGGTAATCCCGGAGTGCAACCTGTTGTTTTAGGATAGAATATATCTAAAGCGACTATTGTAGAGCTTCTCTATAATATAAACAACATTTGACGTTAAGTTATTTTCAGGTACCTAATAAAATATACTGATGGTCGGGAGCCCCGACTCGTGATAGGGCAACGCAAAGTTGCCCATGCGTAAAACATTCTTTTCGTAAATGTGGCCCTGGGATTTATTTATCGTTAGTGTTAAAGAAATTTTACAGGAAATTTGAGCCTTTTGCAGGGTATATGCAAATCAGTAGGGATCATTGGTATTCTTGGTATATGAGCTAGTTCACCAGCTGCAGGGCCGGTCATAATCTTCGCTACTGCGCACCCCCGCCTTGGTAGCGCCCACTTCGAAACGGGCGTAAATCGTAATTTTTAATTTCGCCATAACTTCTAAACCAAACGTTCAATTTTAATCATTCAAAGACCAAATATTATCTACACAAACTGTAATTAGTGATGAAATAATTTATTTTGATAAGGATTATCAGCATGAGTAAAATAAATGCGTTTAAATGTAGTCCAAAAAAAAATCCAGATTTTTAAATAAAAAAATGGTTGTGGTGCCTCACTTGACATAGATAGGTATAGTGTGTCGCGGACATTTTTGTAGATATTTATAAGATCTACATTTACTTAGAAGATTGTATGGTTCTATCTTTTATAGTTTAGGCAGCGTACGCAAAATAAGTAACTTTTCTGTTGATTTTTTTCACCTTGTGTCAGAAAAACCCAAAGCAGCGTAAAAACCCAAGGCAGCGTACGCAAAATAAGTAACTTTTCTGGTTGATTTTTTTCACCTTGTGTCAGAAAAACACAAATATCTTACGGAACCCTATATTTTTCAAAATAAAAAGTAGCCTATGTTACTCGTAAATAATGTAGCTTTTGAATGGTGAAAGAATTTTTAAAATAAGTTCAGTAGTTTTTAAGCCTATTCATTACAATTAAACAAACAAACAAAGTTTACCTCTTTATAATATTAGTATAGATTAAAGTTGCCAACCTCAAATTTAAAAAACCAGGATTTGAAGTTGGAAAAACCAGGACAATTCAGTATAAAAACAGGACGCATTAAGGGGGCGACTAACCCAAAATTGTCGATTTTATAATTCATTTTCATACTTGAAAATAAGCCCCAAATTGTTTCATTTTCTAAATATAGATACTGCATTATATTTCCAAGAATTTGATCTGAGCGAAAACACGATACCTTTGTAATTTCCGTAATTACTTTACATCTACAAGGTTGGTCTGAGGTATTTTTTTTTGTAAAATGTATTAAACAAAGTTAAAGAACTATAATAAACCTTTTAAAATTTTTTATCACTTTATTGCTTATAACTTTTAAATTTTTTAATTTAGGGTAAAAAGTTATAGAAACGTATTTGTAGGCAAAATAATTTGCAACAAATTATGTTCTTACAAATTTTTGTAAGACTTATAGTTTCCGAGATATCACGAAAATACTGTTGTCACCCCTTTTTTCAAGATGGCGGCCGGGGGACAAGAGCGGCGACCCCACAAACTCGAGGTTAAGCTTCTATTGACCCCTCCAACATATCCCAAAAATAAAATTGCGTCCTCTAATAAATGCAATATTCGGTCCTGAAATTGTAACATTTCAATGGACTAAATATGACGTTGACGTTCGACTCGTCTTATGTCAATTCCATACATTTTGATCGGCGATTCTATAACGAAGCGAAAACGAAAAAGTTTCGGCTAAATGGCCTGGATTTCCACGAACATTAAAAAAACTATAAATTAGCCAAATCGGTTCAGCCATTCTCGAGTTTTAGCGTGACTAACAACATGTAAAATTTATTTTAAATATTAGATAAGTATATATAATATAGATTACTACAGTTTACACAAATATAGAAATTGTTCACAGGTCATGGGTATATTTGACCCGCTACCGTTTTTCTCATGAGAACCGACTCCGACCAGTGAGTACAAAAGTATCAAATTTTATTCCACAATGGACTTGTTAATTTTACTATTCTCATTATCTGATTAACTGGTATTTGTTTGAACAATTACATTAAGGAACAATGCTAAATTATATAAAGCGAAATGATCAGTGTTTTAGTATTAAGACTTAATCTTCAGGCTAATTATTGTGTGTAGACTGTAGTGTGGCGGCTTAAACGTTTTTAAGAGCGCCACATAATATTAAAATTCTAAACACGTTTTGCCGAGATTTTTTGGAGTTTATATTCAATCAATACCTATTGTGCCTATAGTGCTCATGATTGTCTGAAGTCAAAACGTTACTCCTGACCTAAAATCTTAGAATCCTGGTTAAGAGCCCGGGTTACCCTCGAAATTCGCATACATACGTAATACCAAAATCATTTTGTCATACGAAAGTTTAACATGTTTGACAAATATTTAACATGTTTGAGTTATTTTTCAGCTTAAAATAGTAAATACCTAGGTTCCTGAACAAAAATTAACTTCAAAATATTTAAACACTAAAAAAAAATTTTTGTGTATAAGTATAGTGTTTTACTCTATTTTTTAGTGTTTAAATATTTAGTAGTAAATTTAGTAAAAAAAATTTATATGCAAAAAAATGTTTTTTTGTGTTTAAATATTTTAAAGGTAATTTTTGTTCAGGAACCTAGGTAATTACTATTTTAAGCTGAAAAATAACTCAAACATGTTAAATATTTTCGTATGACAAAATGATTTTGGTATTACGTATGTATGAGAATTTCGAGGGTAGCCCGGGCTCTTCTACGTAATACAGCTAGAGGAAGGTGTTATGTAACATATAATATGAACATCTTTTGTTCATAAAAAAGTAGAAAACGGACAAAACCCTAGATATATATTCATACTTCCAAACTAATATTTATAATTAATGCGAAAGTGTGTCTGTTTGTTTGGTATGCAGATATGTCCTTTAAATCCCGGGAAGGGACATAGTATACTTTTTATCCGAAAAAATATACGGTTCCCACGCGATGAACAAATTTGAGCGCTCCGTTGAGAGCGTCATCCATCCTGGATACTTAATATTATAAATGCGAAAGTGTGTCTGTCTGTTTGTCCGTCCGTCTGTCTGTCTGTCTGTTACCTCTTCCTGCTCAAGCCGCTGAACCGATTTTGCTGAAATTTGGCATGGAGATACTTTAAGTCCCGGGAAAGGACATTGAATAGTTTTTATCCCGGAAAAATGTACGGTTCCCACGCGATGAACGAATTTGAGCGCACCGTTGAGGGCGTCATCCATATAACTATAAACTCATACAATCTATCCATCAAAACCTCACCACTACCGTCACACGATAGTTAACACCAGTAGCATGGGTATCAAATGACCAAACATCGTGGGTGCACTGGACCGCGACGGGTTAACCCGTAACCAGTTCCCACCCCGACTAACGAGGGGTTAAACCGACTTCCCGTCTAGACTTCGCGTGATCATCTTTCGTAAATAACACCACGATAACACAGACATGAAAAGTTAGGGTTGCCACTTGCCAACCGTCCTGTTTTCCCAAGACATTTCCTAGTTTTCTTAGTGTCCTGGGACGTCCTGGATAGTTTTTAGATAGCGTCCTGGGTTCACTATAAATTATCCAAGTTAAAAATTTTGTTGTAAACAAAATTGTTTGTTTTATATTGTGATAAACAGTTTTAACTATATTGTTTTGTTGATTAAAAGACATTATTATTTATTATTTTAATTTCCTAAACCTTAGTGTCTTTTGTCACTAGATAATTCTACTATTCTACTTTCAGGCGAAATTGCCCTGGTTTTTGTTAGTTCAAAACTGTTTTTTTTTAATTTTATGTTGGCAACCCTATGTAAAGTAGATGTGTGCAAGTTCACGCAAAAACGTCTCAAGAACTGTACATTTCTCTTTAATATGATAAAAATTGTTCTCTTTTCTTCTTCGGGAACCAGTTTCTTCATATCTTTCGTGTAGTTAATACGTACTTCTATTAAATAATTATGTAAGTGTACCTTTGAATATACTACCAAAGAAACTAGATGAGCGCAATTTAGCGCAGATTTTGCTGACGAACATTTCATTTTCTACGATTAAAAATATTCTACGTTCTTTTTCGGGGCTCATTGTTTGTTCATAGTCCATACAACATAATAATCAAAATCGGTAAAGCATCTTTAACGTGACTACGCCACGAAACTCACTTTTGAGAAACCTGCAGTTTACCTAACACAGTTTAGACTTTAGAACTTAGGTAGTACGTCAGTTTCCAAACTTATATAACTAGTAAGTAGCTTTTCTCTGGCTTACCTTATTAATAACTTCTATTACTGAAAATGTCACGTGCATTGAACTAGAGTATCACATTAACATAATATATGAGTAGTTCAGAGTGCAAAACTTGTCTGTGTTGTACGAATTTATATTCAAGACAGCTGCCTAAGGCTATCCATACTATATACTATATTATATATTATAATATTTTAAATGCGAAAGTGTACGCCATGGATCTAAACAAACTAGCGGTTTGTTTAGATCCATGGTGTATGCCCGTCTGTCTGTTACCTCTTCGTACCCAAACCGCTGAACCGATTTTTCTGTTTGGAATCTAGATACTTTAAATCCCAGGAAAGGACATAGGATCAAAATCAAAATAACGAGACTGTGGACAGAATTTCATATATAAAGTGAAGTTTTGTGCCTCGCCGTTTTGACTTTGTGCACTCGTTTGCGGTCCTTATCAATGCCCTCAATCCTCATTAAAACCTCAAACCCTTTTTCCTACTTTATAAATATGTAAGACGTCGGCGCGTGTGGTGTGGTGTGGTCGGGTGTTCCACGCGAGAATCGAGATTAATGTGCCGAAACGAATTATCCCTGCAGCTAGTGCTGATTAAGGCTGTGGACATGTTGGAGTAGCGACTGAGCGATTAAAGTAGTCGCTAAAACTTACAACAATACTATAGTACTCGTAAGTTGTAATAAATAAAAATACAACATATGCCGTCGACTGTCGGTTCGTTAATGTACCTTAGGTTAGTTTTCCATGGAATCCCTGATACTAATAATTTTGGAAGAACACAAATACTAATCCCACCACTTATCAGTGGAACTTAATATTTTTACTGTAGCTCAATCGTACTATACAGCAGTCTGCCCCAACCGAAAGATCTATAATTAAGCTGTTGCTTGTTACTAAAATCCTTTGATTTATTTATTAATTATATGATCTAGCAATTTGAATGTTATTAGTAACATTGATTTTAGTCTTGCTTTCTTACAGACTTTTGTATTACAACAATAATACAAAAGTCTGTCTGGCGACAATTCTGTCGCGCGACTAACACAAGCCCTCCCTAAGCCGCCATTACTTTAGCAACAGGTATGTTTTGTTTTTTTAAGACTATAATGATCTTGTGGCAAAAAGCTCAAAACATTCTGTCTATTTTTAACCGTGCTCTATATTATTCTTCTTGCGCTTTGCAGTAATATTTAATGATCAGTCAGGTACCTAGAAAGACAATATAAGGTAAGCACCAAAGTAAAAATAGCAGGATATAAAATAGTTACCTAACGATGAACGTTAACAAAGCGTTAGCAAATTTCAGAATACCAAAGCATCTCATTTCATCGCGTTTAGGGGGGAGGTGGACATTGAAAGATTAGTTATTCGTAACAAAAATTTAGTCCCGTAAAGAGTACACATATAAGTTTGTGGAGGTGTCTAAAAATCGGGCAAGCGCGAGACCGTTTCGTCCACAAAGTCCAAACGTTTAATTCCACAGAAAACGCGTAAAATCACGTTCGTGTGGTAGCCTTAATTTTTTTTAATAAACACGATTGAATTTTTTATGAGTAGCCCAACTGTGATTTTGTGTATCTAACGGCCGCACTCAGTCATTTTAAATATTACTTAACCAATGTTAACTAATTTAATTCTAATTTTAATGTGATACGGAGTTTGACAGTAAAGTTTCATTACCTAAATATTACTGCGGCCATTATCATTATCAAATAAAAACCTTTAAAATCCACTTCACCGTACGGGAACCCCTCATACCAGTATAACATAATCCAATATCATTAGTAACACTGGCTAGCCACCGTATTAGGTCTTACAAGGCGGTGGAATGTGCATTATGGGCATGGCATTTGCAGATCTATGGCGCCGACTGCTACACGGAAATTAGTATTAAGGCTCTGTTAGTCTTAATGGTTAAGTCTTATGGATTAAGATATGAAAGAGCAATCATCTAAATTATAAAAATTAATCTTAAAATACGTCTCCTCAACTTGGTTGAGGAGACGTAGGCACGTCCTCCCATTGGATATGGATGGATATACACAATCGACGTCGACCATGTTCTGACGAATATGCCCCTCCACATGTGGCCTACGATGAACCAACATTGAGAGGCCACAATGTTGGCCCATTGGCCAACTAGTTAAGCTATCATTCTAAAAACCATCTGTTCATTATAGCTCAGTTAACTAAAGCTGGCACGTTCACAATGCTGTCACTTATGCAATTTCACTATACAGTATGTTTAAAAATATAATATGTTTGCATCATGATAAAAATTATCGTATAATCTGCGTACGATAATAATATGCTATCGTACATCGTACGTACGCACAAAATTATCGTATGTGCACGATAATTATCGTACGGTTCTGAACGCTGACCGTTCGCCGATCACACGTTACCGACTTGTAACATCACGCTTTATTTATAAACAGTAGCATAAGAAAAACAATAACTGTCCCCTTCACGCTCATAAGATAGACCGCGCGCGAGAGAGACGGACAGACTTTTTATGATGCGTATGCAGTACGACGTCACGCCACGCGCTTATTCACAGACACTACACAAGCGCAATGTTTAAATGTGTTGTTCGTGCCAGCTCTTGTTAAGGTGACGCCGCGTTAAAGTAAGAAACCGTGTTGGATATGTTTTAGATTGCTTGTTTTCTATGAGAGGCCGGGCCGGCCTCTCATAGAAAACAAGCAATGGAACAGCAAAAAATGGAAAGGGCATAAGCAACAAAATGGTTTTTGTCGCGTAATTTAAAAACCATAAATACATTTCATATAAGCTATGCACATATTAAAGTGTATGCTTCAACCAATTTATGTACAAATTTTGGAACCTTAAATCACTCTCCTCTATTGGAAAAATAGGAATCCCTTTTTTTACAGAGGTCTTTTCGATTGATAATTCTGTGTTATAAAAGTTGTCCAATCGTGTTATGTTATGGGCAATTCAAAGACAAAGACATGATGAATACTGACAATGAACTTTAATTTCTTAGCTTTAGTCATTGCTGAGAAAAATCGGCATCGCTACAGCCAAATTATCAAGGCGTCGCCTTAACTGACCTGTAGAAGTTGTCGCTTTAGTGATCACTGCTGTTGGAAGAAGTGATCACTGATGTAGATACCTACTGCTAAATGTTGTGAGCATGGCCCATGTAAGTTTCATAAGTATTCGAAGCAGTGACGTATCACTGCTTCGAATACTTATGACGTATACAGGCTATTGTAGTGACAGTTGCAAAAGGGTGAAGTATTTCGTTTCTTTGAATAGCGTAGCAGATCTCTAGAAATAAATGTCAACAATATCTTTCAGAGTTCATCACACTGTGCTTAGCAAAAATCCTGCAAATCATGCCCATGTAATGGACACTTCGCAATTGCGGGCTATCATAACATTACCTGGTGGTCGTTAATTGTTCGGAAGCCGTACGTGTTGCGTCGCGCTTCGTTAACGCCAGCCTGGATAAACTGGTGCATCTAGATTTAGACAGTCTAGACTTAAAGCTGACTAGGTTTTATTAGATATTTTAGTACTGATGTCTGTCTGTTGTCTATTTGGGTAGGTAGTCTTCGAGAATCTGTCTGTTACTTACTCTTTATTCGCTAAAATGTTTCTTTAAAAATTTGGAGATACTTTGTTTCTGGGAAACGACTAAGGATAGTTACAAAAATTCTTAACGGAGGTAAAGGCAATTTATAGGAAGTAATTTCAATTAATTAAAATTTAATTGTCATTATTATAAAATACCTAGCTAAAGATAGCAAACGTTGAATCTAGCAACACTGGCGATTCACTAAGGAGCCATTAATAAAAAAGAAGAAGACAAATTAAAACATTTATCCAAAAATTTTAGCAAAAAGATTAAATTTAATTATTTAACTTTAATAAAACGTCTATTGGGCTATTAATAATATAGTTTATTGCAGATATCTCAATAAAAGGACAAAGGATTCCTTATAAATAATTAGCAGTCAAACAAAATGGCCGACAGACGTCAAAGTTATCTGTCGTGATCTCGGGTGGCTTTTTAAAATGGTCATAAATTGGCCATAAATTACCTGCTGGGCTATAAATCGTGGCCAAACCCTACGATAAAACATTGAAATCAATTAAAAAGACATCGCGTAAATCAACATCGAAAAGGTTGGTTCTGATAAGGTATAATTAAGGGCAGGTCACAACTCCCGTTGGGGGCAGCTGATGGTGTAAAAAGGGCTTTACAAGAAAAAAATGTTGGCAAAAAAGGAATCATGCAAGTAAATGGAGCCATGATCAAAGACGTTAGCGCTTTAATGTAAGTGGTACGTAAAAATACAAGTGTTAAGTTACAGCTGTCAGCAGCTATAAGAGTTAGTATAAAATTAAAATAACTCAGCTCGGCTTATGTAGGCAACGGTAGAAATTAAAAAATAGAGATACTGGGAGGTTTTCAAGCACGATATATTGTTGACAGATTATTAGTGATAGAGTGGAGACGACGCTTAGGCAAACGTAGTTGTAGGACGTGCCGCAGCACGGTGGACCGATGATTTGAAGAAAGTGGCTGGCAGCGGATGGATGAGGGCTGCCCAAGATCGGGATAGTTGGCGCTTATTGCGGGAGGACTACGTTCGGACAGCAATAGGCTGATAATGATGAAACCTTCGTCAATATGTTAGGTTTTTTATCTATACTTCAGCTTAACTAAGCCTTACTGCAGCTCGCAACAATAGAGCAGATACAGAAGCTACACGTGCAACTCAATTTACTCTACTTAAGGCAGGGATTAATCTCAATCCAAAACGATAACCTTGCACACAACCAAAGACCAAGCGTATACGCATCGCAATAAGATTCATTTTAGCTTAGCATAAAACTGTAACTTTACTAGGGGCGGATCTTCTCTATTTTTCATGTTTTTTTAAATGTCTTTGGAAATAAATATTAAGAAACAAAATTGTTAGGTTCAGAAGATTTTAATATAGATTTACTAACAATTTATTCAAATAAAATGTATAATTATCCTAGTTAATACTTATATTTCGATGAATTAGATTTTTGTCGGAGGAGGTGAGTTTGTAAATTAATTACAAAGTATAACGTTTTATAAAAATGTTTAGTCTTTTAAATATTGTGCTTTATATCTCATATTTTTTTACATTTCGTTATTATATTGGAACTAGGTAAACCGGGAGTCACGGAATAACTAATTGGGGTTTATCCCCGCCTTAAGATGTAGATCCAATTTGATTAAATAATTAATAAATTATTAGCCAATTATTACTTTAGCTAATTATTCGAATTTACGACTTTGTCCGGGCAATGTAACGTTATTTCACTAATGAGCCCTGTGAATATTTAAAAATCGAATTCCGAATTCTCATCCGACCGGACACGGTTATGTGTTCCGACTTCCGGTTGACCGGCACCCAAAATCTTCCGGCCAAAATTCTGAGATATGTAATTCTTAAACTAGATAGATCTTGCCCGCGACTATTATTATTATATTTTGTTCCAATAATTATTGATCTCGATCTCCATAATAAACAAAAACTTAATCTTTTTCCTCTCCTATCTGGCAAAAGAATTTCTTGCGAGACTATAGCCTATGTCCCTTCCGTAATTTACTCTACATCTGAGCCATATTTCATCAAAATCGATCAAGTTCTATTGTCGAAACTTATTCAATAAATCCTAGTAAAGAAATTAGAAAGGGACAAGTAGGTACCGACATGCATAACTTATATGAATAGCCCATGATTCGTACAAAAATGGCGCACATAAATTTTAAAAATATTTTTGCGAATAAAAGGCAGCCATATTGGAATCATTGAACAATGACGCAACTTCCGTTGGCGAATTGTCTAGTCTTCTGTTGTGAAAAAAATTGTTCCATTTTCGAAATTTTCACTTCTGCATTGTCTATGCCTCAGGTGTTTTTGAAGACACCGGGCGTAGAAAAAACCTGCCGAATTCATTCAACTCGGTGAAATCGTTCAAAGGACAATGGATGGCTTACAAAAAGCAATTGACTAACTTTGTTGTGAAGTTATTCAATCAACTTTGAAAGAACACCTTTGAAAGAATGTCAAACAATGAAGTCCCGAAGCCAATATTATTTTAGGATTAGTTCTATCATTTCAAAGAAACTTGCGCCGTGGTTACTAGACAATGTCTTGTTACGAATCATAAAAAAATACATGCATCTTATGCAATCTGACATTTCCGCTTTGCCTATCCATATTATAATAAAATAATATTGTGAATGCGAAATCGTCGTCTGTTTGTCTATATTCTCTTCGAACTTAAGTCGCAAGAGGTACATGCAGATTTTTTGAGTCCCGGGAACGAACATGTAACAATATTTTTATTGCAAATATACGGATCCTGGCGCAAAAAGAAATTGCTGTGAAATAAAGTCGCAGGCAACATCTAGTAATGTTACAAATTAGTAATTTTGAGTTTAAGCAACTCAAAATATAATATGCACTTACTACTTAGTTTAAAAGAAAAGTTTTTATAACATGCATATTTAACAAAAAGTCAGTAATATTTAAGTTTTACAATTTAGAATGTAACATACCTTACATATTATATTTACTATATTACTTAGCTTTAAAATATCTGAGAAAATTCTGGTCATATTTAGGCAATTTAGGATATTATCTGATATTTTAGCTTAAATTAAAAATTCCAAGGAAGTTAAATCCGTTTAAGAAATTAACTGCATGCACCAGTTGTAACTTGTAAGTTGCTTTGTGAAACTCTAAAAACGCTGGAAAATCCCCCTGTCACAACAAAGATGCGTCTACATTGTTAAAAATTCTACTTTTGTGTAAAAAATAATAATTGGCCGGTTCCACAACCCTTTACAGACGTTTAGAAAATGGCAATATGTAGATAATCCTTGTCAAAATATGTTTTAAAAAAGTTGCGAGCGTGAAAAAAAGCGCGCGCAAATAAACAATCGAAATTAAAGTCGGCACGCGACCGAGAGACCGCCGACCGTTGGCGCTACAAAACATTTTAAAATTCGAATCACATTATTTTTTTTATACCCTGCACGGGCCGCGCCGCCAGCGACCGAAATGAAAATCTGACAGCTGAACATCTAATGCATATGCACCAGTTCTTGGCCCCTTTTCGCAAGACGTTTTGTGCAAATCCTGCATTGTACAATGAAACCTTACCTCGCAGAGATCGCACCTGGCCGGGCTCGGGGCGCGAAGAGCGCTAACCGCCGCGACCGTTCATACATAAATCACCCCTGTCCACCCATAAATAAGAGCTTAATTGCTTAATACGGAGGTCGAAGAAAAAACGAACAATCGTCTCGCGAGACGCTGAGCTCTATGGGTTCCTATTTTGAGACCGTATGCAGGTGATGTTACTGTTGTTGAGAAAAAAAAGAAAAATTCAATTATTTGCCTATTGACAGCGTTCGGGGGCTTTAATCCATTCGCCGAGGGTACATACATAATACCACCGTCTAGCCGTAAACGGGGCACTTCTACAAATTGGTCGTAAATTTTACGACTTACACAATAATAGTTGGAGTATCTTAGAGTTACTGCGTTTTTAAGTATCGAAAACTATCGGCAACGAGAATTTGATTTACAAAATGCGTTTAACAATGAAAACCGTTAATACTTTATGGGATCATAAGCAGATAGTTTACCTGATGTAGAGTAGCTCATTGGAGTAGATGATACATCAATTCGAAAAAAAAACTAAAGAAGGGAAAAAGTTTGTATTGACAACGCTACACAATGTTTGCTTCAGCAAAAATTTAAAAAGTTGTGATTCGAATACATTTAAATTTCGAACTTTACCACCTACCAAACATCACAAAACCATAGATATTTTTTTGGTTTGATTCGTCCCATTCAGGACAGGCAAAGGGAACAAAGCCCATACAGCCATCAAAACCATAGATAATACGAGGAAAATCTTGATTTTTTTAATTATCTCGACTTTACATAGCGACAGATATATGTATTATGAAATTTTGCGAAGACATGACTTATCAACTTCCAGCGATAAAAGTACAAAGTCGAGTTAAAATTTTAGCTACTGCTGACTTTGTTTGCTGATAAAAACTATAGCAATAAGTAATTACTAATAAGTATTAAGGTTACATTATAAAGTGAAATAAAATATTAAGTTAAAACAGGAAATTCGGGATTCCGTTGTGGGAATAATGCGTAGAGGCCAAAGGAAGATCTTCCGACCGAGCGAGGTGGTATGCCCGGTCAGGCCAAAGCCCACGTGATACATTTCAGCTGTCGTATATATACCGACGCGCTTAGAAAACTTCGATAGCGCGATGCAGGAATGTTAGGCGAATGTGGGTACCGCCACATTACTCCCCCCCGAAGACCGGAGGTCGAATCTTGAAGTCTTGTCGCTTGAGTCGCCAGTGCCAGTGAGTTCCAGTGAGTCGGAACTGTTGCAGTGAGTCCCAGTGAGTCGGAACTGTAAGCTGCTGCACGGGATCCAGTGAGTCGGATAGCTGCCGTGCGGGGCCAATGTTACGTGCTGACCAGGAGAGATGTGCTCTGCTTTCTGACCGGTCGGTGTAGTGAGAAAGCCCGATGATGCCGATGCGGAGTCCGCCCAGGCCGCAGTACATTGCGGCTAGTGGACGAGGTACCCGATGAGGCGATGCTGGCTGGCGCGGTGCGGAGGGGCGGGGAGTGATGATGATGAAGGAGGCGTGTTCTGTCGAGGGTCACCAATGTGGGATATATGTGGCGACGCTAAAGGAAGATCTTCCGACCGGGCGAGGTGGTATGCCCGGTCAGGCCGAAGCCCACGTGATACATTTCAGCTGTCGTATATATACCGACGCGCCTAGAAAACTTCGATAGCGCGATGCAGGAATGTTAGGCGAATGTGGGTACCGACTACCGCCACACCCGTAATAACTACCTAATAACTAATAATTACTATGAATCTAGCTTTACTTTGTCTATCTGCTTAAGGCATAAAGGCGAAAGTCGAAACACCAAAAACATAGAGTTGATGCTAAAAAGATTAAAATTTTTGAAAAGTAAAATTTAAAAAAAGAATCGCTGCCATTCGATAAAGTTACTGCCACTGCATCTTCTATACTGCTGGGGTGACCAGTGGAAAAATATCCTTACTATTACTTAGTATAGGTCCCGTATCGGTAGTCCTAAGCTTTTTAATAGCTACTAGACCCTCAATCAAAAGATTCTAAACTTAATCAAATGTTGGTCACGAGTGACACGACGTTAATATTTAAGTATTCCAATTACAAAAATCATAAACCATGGCCTACTGGACAACAGATTGATGACTTTATAAAATGTATGAACATTGAACATTTTAAGGCGGGATTATAGGCCACTGACATTTTAAAATTTGCGACAAACTAGCTCAATAGATGGCGCTCGAAAGTACATAATATTTACCAAGCCGTCGTCGATTTTAATATTTTCAGAAATATTGTAATCACGTGGTAAACTCGACATACAGAGTAATGATTAACAGAGAGGCCATGTTCACAACTTGATGAACGAAATCTTTAATGAATTTTGTAATATAATAAAATTATAAATTAGGTAAGTATTTAAATATGATGTTTGTTCTGTACTCACGAACATAAAAAAAGTATTTCCTCATAATAATACATACCAAAATAAGTTCATTGCATAATATACTTATGCATGGAAAATACGCCAACATCATGAATATGCCATAAAATATTTATAAAGAAATACCATATTCATGATATTGGCGTATTTTCCATAGAAACATGAAACTCAATAGTAACTCTTTTAGCGCTGCTATTTTCACAGTGAATTTTTATATTATAAGGGACACATATAATATATACCCTAAAGTATTAATACCGAAGTAGATTCAAAAGCTACAATAATTTCATCATAGTCAGCTCGCTCACTGCTGGAAAATATGGAGCTTATTTTATGACCTCAATGAGAAGGGTTCAAATATTTTTTGTGCTTGGATTTATTGCAATAGCTTTAATAAATAAGATGTAGACCCAGCATCACCAGGAATCAATATAAAACCCTCCATAAGTTTCAAAAACGATAACTCTACTTGCAATAGAGGTAATGTTTTTGACCCGCTTTACAAGTTTTTAATGAATGATTAATGATTAATGAATGATTATTTAATTATAGTTTTGCAGATCATACTCATATTTTCTTTATCATTTTTTGGAATCTGTTCCCAAAAAAAATACCCGTCTGTCTGTCTCCAGGGTGTACGCGCGTAACGCGGTAGCTAGAGAACTGAAATTTTCTAGAATTATGTATTTTTGCTGTAACCATAACAACAAATAGAAACAAAATAAAATGAATATTTAAGAGAGGCCGAAATATTCAAAACAAAAACGCATTTTTAGGCCTATTCTGCTCGACATCAATAATGGCAACCGTTGGTGTTTGAAATATTTACGAAATATGTACCTTATTAAATTTAAAGTTTAGTAATAATTTATACTAATATTAAAATAGTCTGTCTGTCACCTTTTCATGCTGAACCATTTTTATGAAATTCGGTGAAGAAAGGACGAAGGATACTTTTTATCCCGAAAAAAATTTACGGTTCCTATAGGTAAATTGCGTTAAATTTTCGTGAGTAAAGAATTAATAATTGCATAAATGCAATCTCTTTACTATTTATTTTTAAATGCTGTCGCGATTTCTGTTCATAAAATATATATATATATATATATATATATATATATATATATATATATATATATATATATATATATTTTTTTTTTGATAAAATCTGATAAAATCTGTTTTAAAGCTTTTAATTTCGATCACATTATTTTTTCTGTAAAGAATCCTTTATTTCCTCCCGAGGTGCACCAAAATCATAGTATAGATATCGTTCAATCTAGATCTATCCGCATTATAATATCAATTTTACGATTTCTTGTGCAGATTTTATTACTCCAGTGCTAAGATGTAATAATTATTTCTATTGCTATGGATTGGACATGTGCGATAAAAGAACGTGTAGGTAAATCATTTAACAATGTTTTGACACATACGTCCTCTGTGTTGCGGTACTCTGTACATTGTTTTCTGACTTAGCTGTAATGTTTACATTTTTTTACTTTCAAACCTACTAAAATCGTCAAAATGGTTGTTTGGTGAATGTAAATTATCAAATAGCATCTTATTAGGTAGTCTCTCGCCAAATAATTTAGTTTACAAAGCAATATTGTAGTATTTGTAAAGCAAACATGTTGACTAGGTTCCGAAATAAAACCCAGTCTACTGACGATGTCAAATTACGGCGCTGTATTGTACTGGTATTCCAGTAGTAAGATAAGTATGACGTATTTTAATTACGTTACAACAAATACATTTTCGACAACTCACTGGCAAATATTTTAAAATGAATCAACGGTATGGGACCACGGCGATTCTAGACGTAAAGAGCTCTGGCCAGTATACTGGGATATATTTGTGAACATACTCTAGGTTTTCTATGATAGACAATTAGTCTCTGACATACAAATTTGACTGATGTCATTCAATTATTATCCATCGAAGTGCCTATGGAGTTTTTGTACCAAATATTCATGAGCGAGGCGTTGCTTTCACATATCAACAGATGTTGAAATTTTTAAAGAAAGCGATTTTTCTTTATAATTGGTGCCTTTGGAATCATAATTTAAACATTTTGGCGTAAAAATATTTTTTCCTGTATTTGTTTTCGCTGAATTCTAGAAGAAATAAAAATTTGAAAGTATTATTTTTAACACACATTATTTAGTGTTAAATGGATTTAAATCAAAAATTTAAGCTGACCCTAACCTTGGCAAGGAACGTAAGAAACCTACAAAAAATGTTTGAATGCTTATTAGTACTTCTGGTTAAAGTTCTAGTGAAAATAAAAACACGAAATTTCACTAATCCTCGTTGTATACGGCCTTAAGTTTTAAGTTCAAAATCGTTATGACGCAAAAAGCTTTAAATGTTAATTTAATGAATTATGTTTGTACTTTGTAGGTAACGTATGAGAATTCCTGACCTTATACATTATATTACTTAAGAAAATTGGGACGAGAGAAAAAGACTTAAATCATCATATTAAAGGGAAGACCAGTGTCAAATTCCATACTGTATAATTTCTAACTACACCTGCACCATCGAGACTTTGAAATGTATCTTGAACTACATCTTGAATAATGGGCCTGGGTAACAAAAATGATAAGATGGCCACAGAATTTCTTACAAATTGTAACATAATAATTATCTTATATCTTTAAACGAGCAATGAGTTTAAATACTTAGTAAGTATCTAGCTAGGAATCATTTTTAGAAAATGTCATTTTATTCGTGTTTTATCAAATACCGAGCAAAGCTCGGTCAAATAGTCAGTAATATAATTATTAATTATAAAATGTGTGCCTCGATTCGCAGTTCAGACTTTAGACAACTACAAAGAATCATCATCATCCTCATCAGTCGTCCGTCCGTCCGTCCGTATTGCCGTCCACTGCTGAACGTAGACCTCCCCCAATGAGCGCCAACCATCCCAAAATTAGGCAGCCCTCATTCATCCGCTGCCAGCCACTTTCTTCAAATCGTCGGTCCACCGTGCTGCGGGACGTCCTACACTACGTGGATTAAGAAATGCGTGTATCAAAATACAAGTCTTTACTAAGGGGCTAGTTTATTAACCAAGTTGTAACGTAGAAAATCAAACAATTTAAATTGAATTTTAAATAATAATAAAACTATTAAACACGACAAACATAACCCCCGTTCGGGTAAATTTAACGACTTCACAACGATCATAACAAGAATAAATTACCTACAATTAAAACGTAATAAAAGTCACAAAAACATGGGTATTGTAATAGCGATGGGTAATTTTTAAAGAAAACACTTCCAGTACAAAAATGATAATTGAAAAATTTAAAAAATAATAACAGTTTTAATATTTAAATCTTATAATCAATAATTAAAAGAAACTGAAAAGTAAAAGTAATTAACAATTACAGTAATAACATACACTTTTCATGCACTTTTTCCACTTTTATTACAGGTGACACCTGATGATGATTTTATCGAAACCGGTCGTGTGAAACATAATTGTGATAAAATAAATTAATAAAAGTGGAAAAAGTGCATGAAAAGTGTATGTTATTACTGTGAAACATGAATTTCCACCAAGAAGTTACGGTACATTCAATATCATATAATTAACAATTACTCGAATAGTCAATTTATTATTATCCTATGCTACAGGCAACAGATAGCTGCTAGATGTTGCAGGCACAACCAATATCTCGATATCAATTTTCATCAAACTCGGTTCAGCATCGTTGGGTTCAGCAATCAGCAGTCTGCGGTTTTAAAAGTATCTAAGAGATGTTTCCCGAGCCATTTCACGAATCTAATGAGTATTGACATATTTCAATGGTTTCCAAGTACCTTCCATCAGAGTTTGCCAAACTTTTTTTAATTCAGAGTTTAGACAAGAGCGTCTTCAAGTCATGGCTTGACCAAACCTAAGAAACAGCCTCTCAACTCTCAAATTAAATCTTTGACATTACAGTTGAGTGCCGAGTTTCGTTTATTTTAAATATATTAGCGACCCGCCCCGGCGTCGCACGGGTATAAAATATATAGCTACTGAAAAAATGATTGAAATAGATAGCCTAATATATCCTTCATGTGGTCTACTTCTTATGTGTGCCAAATAACATAAAAATTGCTCCAGTAGTTCGCGATATAAGCCCTTTCAAATAATTTCCCTTTTTCCACATTCTCCTCTATTTCTTCGCTCCTATTAGTCTTAGCGTGATAAAATATAGCCTATAGCCTTCCTCGATAAATGGGCTATCTAACACTGAAAGAATCATCAAAATCCGTTGCGTAGTTTTAAAGATTAAAGGGAACAAAGGGACATGAGGGAAAAAAGCGACTGTTTTATAATATGTATACTAGATACGTTCGCAGTTCGCACTCAGTTCATATGCCTCACATGAGTTCGGTACGTACGATCTAATAATTAAGAACACCCTGATGATCTTTAGCAAATTTTAGGGGCAAAAGCGATAACGGACCATTATAAGAGTACGATACAAGATAATCCAGTTGTTATACTTATAATATATACCCAGTATTATACAGCACTGTATAACTGGCATCCGGTAACCCTTTTTGTTTGTAAATAACACTGACTCACTGGGTGAAGGAGAGTTCATACAATAATAAACAGTCGTTTATTTCGGGGAGACTTATTGAAAGCAAATATTATTATTGTTCATAATGATTGAGTGCATTGACCCATTATACCTCTATAATCTATTTCATTCGCGAATATTTCGCTATCCCGTTTCCACAGATACGCGGTACACGATATTTTTTTTTGTTCTCTGTGACCATACTGTATAATAACTTTTATAAATATATTTTTTTTTCATGCTTCTTCCATAACCAGCAATAACGGTATAACTAAATGTTATTTAAAACGTTGTAATAATAATATTGTTAGTTCGTCATGAAACGAGTAGGTGAATGCCTCTTAACATAGCCGTCTAGATATTTTTAAGATGGCCGCGACTGTTCTCATTACTATCATTAATTTACTGTCTGTCATCGTTCTTCTAAATTAAATCGTAATATTATACTAATATTATAATTAATGCGAAAATATATTTACGACTAGTTGATCTAGTATATAACTAGTTTATTGCGCCTAAATTGTACATTTTTGGTCCTTTCCCGGGACTCAAAGAATCTCCTTATCCCTATACCAAATTTCAGCAAAATCGGTTCAGCGGTTTAGGCGTGATGAGTAACAGACAGACACACTTACGCATTTATAATATTAGTATGGATTAAATTACTAAATCAACATAATATTTGCCATAATAATAATATAAGATTCTTCGTATTCAAAGATACTTTTTATCCTGGAAAAATGTAAAGTTTCCGTGCGATATCGTATCCAACTATCCACGCAACGAAGTTGCATACAACGTGTAGCCTAAAATAAATAAAACAGGGTAACTATGATAGCCGTAATAAGCCACACACACGGCTTCTTCGATATTTTTTAGAGAGATTAATAACCTCCTTTGCGGACTCGGATAAACATCACGCTTCACTCGTTTGCGGTCTAGTACTTTTACAACTTCCTTCGGAGGCTCATGAATATAAAATATGACATTATAATTTGGGCACATAATGGTGGGCTTTTTTTTTTAAACAATATCCCGCGATTCCCGGTATATCACTTGACATGATACGATATTGAGCTTGTTTACATACAATCCTACATATTTGTTTTGGCACGTGGACAGTAACAGTACGTATGTAGTCCTATAGTATAGGATCACTGAGGTAGTAATTAGTAAAATGTGAACCCGTCGCGAAGTTTGTTACGACCATACGACGATACAGATTTTGAATTACCGGTAATAAAAATTTATTGTTTACATTGTCTTTTTTATAAAAATATGCAATTTGTACTAAAAAAAAACAATGAATCCTCATTCAGAGAAATATAGGTGGATATTCTAATATCTAACCGGGCCATACTACAGTATTTAAATAATTATTAATATCAAAATTATTACGGATGTAATTTTATTCATTCTCACGTAGTTATGTTTTAATTATTTCAAATATGCTAAGTCAGAATGCATGTTATTCTAACGGTATAAAATAATATTATGAAATTACGGTAAAACAATAAATAATTATAATTATATTATTTTACATTCACAATCTAAAAATGATACACGTCGCGCCATCTAGCGGAATTACTGAAAAATGATACTTTTCCTACTCAACGCTAGATGGCGCTACTTTGCTTTGAAAATTATTTTCTATCACTTACCAGCGCCACCTAGTAACCAATAGCGGAACTCGCTCGTCACCTCGCCAGCAATGGTTTCAACAACGCCATCTATTGAGGAGCACTGCATCCAAAAGCGCACTTTTCAAAATCACAAACTCTTGCATCCACTTTTACACATAAAACATCACGTTTTTGAGCCATCGTTTCGATGTTGAATATATTTTTGCACTAAATGAACAATTGTCGCACTGATATCACACTGGCACACTTGGTGTTGCATCATTGCTGCAACATTCTGAAACAGACAAAAAGGTCTGATAAAAATTCAAAATAATATATTTTAATAAATTTTATTTGTAATTTCTAGATTTCTCCAGAATTTCGATATTGAGACATATTTAGAGTCAGTGGATTTTTCTGAATCTATGAAACTATTCATAGCGATCTGAGCATTTTTTTGGTGCTGATACAATGAAAATTTTGGGGTCAGTTATTTTTTTCTAGCTCTCTTTTGTTTATTTTAGCAGAACCCTCCTATTTTCTTAAACTTTTAACATTGAGCAAAAATGGATTTAAAAATATAACCGAGTACAAAGTTTTTATATCAATTATAACTTTTACTTACAAATACTGACATATATGCAATGTCCGCAAGTATAACTCTAAGTATGATGTTTTCAAAAAGTTAAGGCAGGTCTTTTTCAAACATTAATCTTTTAGGAACAGTTTAATAGCCAGTTCAAACTAAAATGGCAAGACAGTGTGAGCAGTTGCTCGCATAGAATGCTGCTGCATCAGCTGAAACTTTTGTTATTACAGGCCATAAGGGTCAGCGCAGACAGAGGAATAATCCTTGTGTGGTCTCGGGCAGTCTCTTTACGGATTGTGTAAGTTCCTGAGATTGAAGTATGGGATTCCAGTGTATCTCCGAGGACAGGAAATAATTTTTGTAAGGTTCAAGCATTTTTTTTTTTTGCAATTGAGGTTTATTATTTTCAAGTTTATTTTAAAGTGTGTTAATAAAATTCTCTCCGCTCTGTTCTGTCTGCACTAAGCCTGGTTTGCCTGCGTTCTGTCATACATAGGAAAGTTCTTATTATGGACAATTGCATAGCTCCTAGGTGATAAACAAATTTTTGTTTCTGATAAAAAAAATTATAATATAAAAACTAAGCATCTGAATGTCTGCATCAGTCAACAAATGTCTCAACCTCCACTCTAGGATCAAAAATAGATGATCCATATTTTATTGTCTTTACAGTACTGATTATAACATAATACTATATTGCTGTATCATGCATTGTCAGGGCCCCCGCTACTATATGTGCAATGTGTGCAATGCACACGTGCGCCATCCTCTAGGGGCACCAAATCGCCATCTTTAGGGGTGCCAAAACCAAGGACCCAAAAAAAAATTGCCTAAAGGGGTGACAAAAGTCTTTTTTTGCACACAGGCGCCAGTTATAGCTCTTACGGAGGCCCAGTGCATTGTATATGCATTCATGTTTTTATTAAACTGACGAATGTGTCTGAAAGTTATTTATACAAAGAACAAGTTAATGATATTATGATATTGAATAAACAATTCACACCTTCCATAAGACAAGGCCCCCAGCGAACGCATAACTATTGAATATCCATTGTGGCTGGAATTCCCATGATCGAGGTATTACAATGATGTTTAGCACTTAATGCTATGTCTAATGTCTTACCGAAGGTTAATTTTAACAGATGTTGGTGAAAATGGCACTCAACCTCTCAACTAAAAACAGATTTGATCACAAAATTACCATAAGAAATCATTAAACTACTGAATAAGTACTTTTTTTGCTTTGCTCTTTTACTTAACACACTACTTAACCTAATTTCAATTAAACACCTTGGATTTCATCAGCAGAACCACTATTAAAAAAAACTCAAGGTTTCCTTATACAATGTTCAACTTAATTCTGAGCCACGCCCATATTATCTATAAATTTTGTTAGTCTCGCTAAAACTCAACAGCAGTAGAATCAATTTGACTATTTTTATTTTAGTTTTCAAATGTTTTTGAAAGTCTATGGACGGTTTATACTAGAAAAAAAATATACAAAGTTCACTGTATCATCTGGTAGTTAATATTATTTTCTTCTTACTAATTCATATCACATAAGAATACTACCATGTGTTATTAGATTTTTCAATAATACTAATTACAACATGATGAATAATTATTTAATCCTTCAGGCCCCGCGCGAGCACCGGTGATCGCGACAACAATAGAATACAACAGCAATTCCTGGAAATTCCGACTGAAGTATTAAAGGAATATCTATATCTTATATATAAAAATGGATTTTCAAATGTGTTAGTCGCACTAAAACTCGAAAACGGTTGAATGGATTGGGCTGATTTTAGTCTTAAAATATTGGTAGAAGTCCAGGGAAGGTTTTAAAGTGACACGAAGTTCACCGGGACAGCTAGTAATAAATACAAATTGAGAAAATAGGTCACATGAAGCACATGTAATTTTCTTCTGACACTATTTAAAACTTATAGTTTACTTAGATAATAAATAATAATAAGGCAAACACAATAAAAATGATGCCTGAAAATAATAATAAATTAAGATGTTAACATAGCATGGGTGAAGCCAAGAACTAGGTTGATATAAAAATTATGTTAACCATAACATACTAACCATTCAACGTGAATTAGAAATATGTTTACTTAGATGTTTTTATGGAGATAATATGGGACACAACTTTTGTCAACTAATGGGAAAAAATTATATTGCAATAAATTTAGGTTATATGAAGTTAATGAAAGTTGTAAGCTTAATTTACGTTAAAATTTATAATTCACAGCAAAAATATAATTCAAAATAGAAAAGATTCTTATAATGTCCTTCAGCATGACATACTATAACAACCACGATTTAATAATTATATTTCAATAAAAGTCACTAATTAAACAAATAATTAATAAATTATACGTACCACTATCACTTTATCCTTCGTTTTGGGACCACGAAAGGAATTTTCTATACACCAAGTTGAAAAAAATATAACCAAAGTGCAGTTGTTCACTTAACTTTTAGCATAGTTTAAAACACGTTTTTCGGCCAATAAATATCTACATAGGGCTTTTAAATTGATAAGGACCCTAGAGAAAACAGTTACTTTTAGACCTAACACGAACAAAGGTCATTTAAATGACTGAAACTTCAGAACTAGCCTGAAAAGTGCAAGCACGTGCATTCATAAATGCATCTAAAGAAACCTTAAATTTTGTCACTGGAATAGATTTCTTTACACCGTTAGCACTGCCTTTACGATTTACTACGACGATTATACTACTAATCTAGAATATTATAGATTACTGAAAATCCTAATTCGAATTTCAGCGGCTGATAAAACTATACAAAGAAAACATATGATCGATCGAAATAATTTGAAGTGCACATGTAATTGTCTATGGAATTCTCGAAGCTGTCGCCTGTCAACTCAAATGACGTTTATCCAAAATCTAAATATGGCTATAGACAACAGGAATCGAGAGTTTCTGACTTCTTCTAGGTATAGGTATGAACGCTTCTTACCGATATTAATATTATTCTAGGCACAAAGTTTTTGAATTCCTATATTCTGCACTCTGCAGGCAAGGCATTATATTATCTATTTCTATCAAGAATTTAGATTAGAATTATTTGGAATAGAATGTACCAGTTTTGATGATAAAAATGGTTATTATATTTTGTGTATCTACTCTCTACTAACTTAACTAAATCCAAAAATGAAACAGTTGATCATTGATGAATAGTTAGTTTTAAAATATAATAGTTTTTTTTTTTTTAACTTACCATTCGTTTTGTGGTGATGGCTCAAGCATGAAATTACTGGATCATTTTCGTCATTGTTTTGGTGCCAGCAATGCCTGAAAACAGTAAATTAGAATTACAATAATAATTAACCCTTTGAAATTATACTCTTCAATCACATTCATCGATCATACATTAATAATTAAATTTTGACAAACTTACTGGCTCATCTTCTACCCACAAACTTTCAAATTCTCTCTCGAATTTCTCCACTATCGTTGGATGAGAGGTTACAATAACACTTTCGTGGTTAGCAGCCATCGCTTGCGTCGACCAATTTAATGATCCCGACATGACAAACCCTTTAACTTGCTTTATTTTCGTTTGATGATTTTCGTCAAGTCTTCTGTTTTTTGCATGTATGTTTAATTTCTCTGCGTATTGTTTTAAAATAGCTTTCCGTTTTAACGCCTTTGGGCCGTCAATTATACAAAACTTGTGATGCATCAGTATTGGCTTTTTATTCGTTTGTACTCTTATAAAACCTGTAAATTAAATAATTATTCATAAAAACCTTAGCAAAATATCTACTTACCCATTTCAACGCAAATGGACCACATAGGCCATAGCGCAAGCTGCATATTACAGCATTTGTAAGGCCACCATAATATCACTTCGGTAAATCTTGCTGACTTTTCATGGCCTTAACCTACAAGACTACTTTACATGAAGTAAAAATAACTGAATACTTACTATATTCTTGTAATTTCTTTATTTGTGATGGTGGTGTGAACGCCATATCACTGTCCACTACAATCCTTACGGCAACGTGTCTTTGTCCCAAACGAATTATATGTTCTACTATTTCTTTGCTTGTTATTAAGTACATACATACGTCTAACGTTTCTCGTGCAGACTTGATATATTTGATCAATTTGAAACAATTTATTTCCCTACTTTCACAAATTTTCAAACCCTTGTTCGGCATTACTCTGAGATGGTGGGAAGCTTCATCGGAAAATAATATGACGTCGTTTATTTCACGATTTCTTATGTTCATGATATCATTACATGAATCATAAATGTCCTGGTCTTCTGCATATTTCAAATTGTAAAAGTACTTGCACATTTTCTTCACCACTTGGGTAGCTACTACGGCAGCCGTCGAAGCCAAAAGAATCTTTGCGTATTTCCAATCCATTGTGATGAATGAAGACAACTTATTTAAATGTATAAATACTTGTTTCACAAATATTACTTATTAATATATGAAATTACTTGTACCACCTTATTCAGTCCACGCGCTTATTACAAGATCAAGTGTATGGTCGCTCTTTTATTGAACTACCCACAACATTTTTTTTTTTGATACATTGACCGTTTTGATAAATTTCATAAGCTAGGGATTATTATTACTCAATAAACTATTAAAAACTATTTTTACTGATATGAATTTTGGGTTTTTGGTTTTTATGGTCAGTCGTCAGATCACATTCACAAGTCACAACCCCTTTAAAAATTCTTTCGGCTCTCTGATTGCTGAGCAGGGCTTCAAATAACGTTATTTTTTCATAACGTTACTGCTTCAAGGGCATAGATAACGTTATGAAAATTTACCCAATATTAAAAATAACGTTAAAAAATGATATTAATAACGGTTAATGTAAAACGTTATATAGGATTTATAACGGTAATTATATGTTTTTTGATAACGATATAGTCCGTCAAGAAAGTCATGACAGGCGGAAAAAAATTCTAAACGTAATCACGCTTTTAAGGTGTATTTTTTTCTTTGTATTTTCACAGAGAACGCTTAATACATTTTAAATAGTGCACCGTGCGCGATCGCATAACTGATACCAGAAAATAACGTTAAATTTACCGTTATTATTATAACGATATTTGTTCGTTTATACTTAACAAAAAAATATCGTTATAATAATAACGGTAAATATAACGTTATTTTACTAGATATCGTTAAAAAATAACGTTATCTGGCTACCATTATGAAAATAACGGTACGTAACGATATTTTTCCTGTTATTCGCTAACGTTATGAAGCCCTGTTGCTGAGCTCTAGAAAAAAACTAACTTCAAATAATTGTTGTCTATGGTGGTGGCTGTATGGGCAACGCTCCCTTTGCCTGTCCCGACCGGGACGAATTAAAAAAAATATGTCTATGGTGGAAAATGCAAAAAAATAAAAATTTGCATTCATAGCTAGTTCTTGATTTGTGATTCATAGAAGTTTGCATTGTTGAATTTCTCGTTTATTTATTATTTTTTGCCATTGCTAAACACTTGAAAAGTAAAAATTTCGTTGTAAATTATTGCATGTAAGTTTTATCAAAATCAGGTGATAAAAGTGATGGTTGCGGACATTATTTCTGAACATAAATAAAATCATGAAACGTAATAAAAGTCTATAAAAAGATCGTGCTGGCGCATTAGGTAATTAGGCAATAAAATGCCTAAAGTACCGTATAAAGCAGAACCGACCAAAGAAGATGATGACGATTACGAAATTGTATCGTTTGAAGACTTTTGTGACAAGTCGCCTAGTGCAAAAGCAGATTTGCTTACATTAAATGATAATATCAATTATCGTCTTCACTACGAAGGCGACAAGGATTTTAAATATGCAGAGGCGGGGGAGCCCTCCAGTAAGAATGTGGGAACTCACACCGAGACTTCCTTGAATGGTCCCAAGAATGCTACATACAAAAGAAAACTATCTTTCGCTCCATTTGGGCGGACGGATAAAATTTCTCATGGCTCCTTGTTTAGTGGTGTGATTCCAAAGCCTAAATCTGATGGAGAATCTTCAAGAGAACATAGGTTTGTATTTAGAATTAGGTACCCTTTTTACATTTCATGAACTATCACCAAACTACTAATACTATAGCCCGGTCACATTAACTTGACGCATCGCTGAAATACAAAATGCATTCCAGCGATGCATCAGGTTGATGTGGCTGTGTTATAATATCTTATTACCATTCGTTATTAGTCAAACTCACAAATATCAGGTAGATAATTTTGTTATTTAACCCATTCAATGCCACCAATCCACCTGTAACATACCAGTGGTGTCACTTGATTTTTTTGTTTTTTCTAACTTAAAATACATTGCTTAATGTATTTTATGTATTAAATAATGCAATAAATAACGAAAACCTCTCTAAATACGATAAACGCAGCAATTGCATTGGTGGCACTGGTGAAACAAATCCAATCACAAGTGCCATTCAACGCACCACTTACGTTGACGCTTTTGTTTTAATTGAACTGTGTTATGCAACATAGTGGGTAGCTGAATAATTTTTAAATACAGGTAGGTTTTTTCTACATACAGTTAACCGCTTATCAAGCTACCCATGGTAATTCAAAGTCCTTTCTCCCCTTCATTCTTTGAAAAAAAAAAAAATCCTTATAAAATAAATAAAATCCTTACTTATTTGAAATATTTTTTTTCTTAAATATTGAAAAATACAACTGGTCAGCTAGTAAAAGATTTTGTATTAATTTAATTATAAATACAACGAATTGTTGGTAAAATTTACTAATTTGAACATAGTAGTGTTGCGTCATGCATGAAACCATCCAACAAAATACGCCGTTAAAATGCCATTGAACGCACCATTTACGTTACGGTAATTTTATTCATAAAATATACCATGAATCAAAGAAAAATTGTAATATACCTAAATATATTGCTTACTTTTATGTTCTTAGTCAAAAACTTCTCACTCTAATTCAATAAAACTGAAAATATGTTGAATTGAAATCTGGCAGTTTTTGGGCTGACTGTTTTTTCGCTGTCAAAAAAAGAGGGGAGGTCCAGACCAGAAACCGACAGTGTCACCACATGTCAAATATATCTCCAGTAGCTAATGAGGCCAAAGATTCAAATTCAATATAGCCATTATAAAGAAAAACCGGGAAAAATATCAAAGGTACCTCAGCGCATATGGTGCGTTGGTGGCACCAGAAAGTAAACTCGCAAAACGCAAATGGTGCGTTGCTGGCACTGAATGGGTTAACATGCCGGCTCCATAATGACGTCATGAATGATCAAACCATGCGTCGAGTTAATTTGACCGTGTTATACTCATTTTATCTAGTTCAGTTTTTTGCCTAGCAATAACCATCAACCAAGTTCATTAATAAGCAAATAGAAAGATTTTTATTAATTAAGAATAGAAAGAGCAAGTTAAAAATAGATATTCAATATTAGTGTAAGCAAAATGCAGAAATAAAGTTTTGTATTATACTGTGAATTTTATTTTGGATATCATACAGTATACTAATATTAAAGGTGAAACTTTGTAAGTGTGTTTGTGTGTTACTTCTTTACATTCAACGGCTGGTGCGATTTCAATAAAATGATTAAACAATCATTTTAATAATATGAATAAAATATTGAATACTAGTGAATAAAATAAATTATACATTTAGCTTGTTATTGAATATTAGCATAATCTAACGATTTAGATAATTATATAGCAAAACTAGTTTGTAGGCATATTTTTTCTGGGAAAGTTTATCTAGTTTGACCTTTGTATTTGTATAAATATAATATATATGTGTAAAATATATTATGATATTGTTAGTATTACTGTATCAAAGTGCAGACAAGGCAGTTCCTTTGTTTTCTAACACAAAACAGGGGTATATTTGCTGAGTTCAATAACACCAAGGTATTTATAATTTGTACGCATAATTGCTTACTTATCTGTTGGTCCTTGGTCAGGATTATTGTTTAAGTTGTGTTGCAAGAAGAAGGATGACTAATAATTTAATACTTTTGTGTCTTAATTTTAGTTTTTTTTAACAGAGTTTAATTATTTGGGCGTTAAATATGCGACTTTCGCATTAAAATATGGATAAAACTATTTTATTTTTATTTACAGGTACGAGCGTTTCTCTCCTCGTCGCGGTTGGTTCAGTGGTGTCTGGGAGCGTATAGTGTATACCTTCCCTGGTATCCTGGCTATAATGCTGCTGTGTGCGCTCTGCGTGGCTGCCTGGTGGGCGGCAGCGGGTGCGCTTGGTGGCGGGTGGGGTGATGATCATTATAGGTGAGTTGATATGTATGAATTACGCAAGTTTTTATTACAAACGTCTACCATAATGTTATTCCATCACACAAAGTTTTTGTTACCCTCCATTTTGAAAACCTTGATAAGATAAGCATGAAAAAAATGTAATGAGTATAGAGCCAAGGTAGAATAGAAGGAATTATGTATTATCATGTTGTTAACCCATCAACTCCCAAGCAGCACCCAGGTGCCGCATAACAATTGAATATCTATTGTGTCTGCGATTCCCACAATCGAGATAGGCTACTAATTTTCCCAAAACAATAGTGTTTCCTGATAATAGATAGGTGAAAGTAATGTTGTGTTCTTCAGAAAACTTTGGGAGCGCGTACATCCGGAAGAGGTGAAGAAATTGGAAGTCGTTGATAAGGTAAAGGGAGATTTGTATTTAGTTATCTTGTGTAAATATTGTTACATATTGTTATCACAGATGTTGTTATGGAGATGTTGTTTATGTCGCGCTGATCTCAGAAAAACTTCGATAGCGCGAGAATAGAACACTGTCTTGAGTCATGCTATTGAAGTTTTTCTGTTTAATTATGCTACGACGTTTATATTTCGAGAATGAGCGCATAAAGTATTAACACCATCGGTCTAGCCATTTCGGGCGATTTTGGCAATAAACAACGCATCACGAGAATTTTATAAACAAGATTAGACGAATGCCCGCAACTCCGTTGCGCCAAAACTCCGTACATTTTCTGGATAAAAAGTATCCTATGTCCTTACCCAGAACTCAAAGTATCTCCATGCCTTTAAGCAAAATCGGTTCAGCGGTTTGGGCGTTAAAAAATAACAGACAGACAGATACATTTTCGCATTTTTAATATTAATTCTTCTAATTTCTAGACTCCATCAACCGAATACCGCTACCATGATCACAACAATCTCTCTACTAAGAACAAGAGTAACGCTACTGATGTCACAAGAAAGAAGGATACAAAAAAGAACATATATACGGAGAGACCGGCAGAGATTGTGAAGGAACTATGTGCTCATATAACCAACGATACCATGCGTTTCGACTGTTACCCACAAAATGGCGCTGATGAGAATGGATGTATTGAGCAGGGTAAGTTTATATTCTTCTATTTTCAATGTTCCTGGGTCGTGGATGTGTGTTAATTATGTGTATGATATAATAAAAATCTTAAATATATATATATATATATATATATATATATATATATATATATATATATATATATATATATATATATATAGTATAAAAGTATTAAATATATTACTGTTGTCTGGTACCTGTAACACAAGTCCTTCGGGTACTTAGCACGGTTCCAGACTGATGTGGTGTGGAGGGTCTATAGATAGATAGATATTAGTGCAAATATGCTCTAGGTAGGTTGTAGTTGTAGTTAGCTCTAAAATGATACCCTCATAAAATGACCAACGTCAAACGCGTTTTGATTGGTACAAAACTGAAATTTGTTAAAATTTTGTTGACGTGTATGTGAATAGGTTCCAAACTGTATCAAATCTTGAATGAAGCTGTATTAGCGTTGCTTAACCACTACTGTAGTGGTTATGCGGCACTACTAAGACGTCTTGACACTCTGTTCACTTATGAATAAAAATATGTACACTGCAAATAACGATACAAGGTCTGCTTGACATTTTCTGGCATTTTTGAAATGTCACGTGACAGACACAACCAACTGACCTTAAAAAGTTAAACACTAATCTTTATTAGTAAGAAGACATGTATTATTATTTATATTATTATTTTATATTTTAATATTGTTATTTATATTATTATCGACTGGATATTGGCCACAACTTCTTGCCTGGCATAAAAAACTTACAGGAACCATATAATTTTATTTTCTTGTGATAAATTAAACGAAGTTGATTCCTACCGGCCTAAGGGGGGTATTAGATTATCATTTATATTGGATCCTAGATCATTGAGTCATTTATATTGGATAATGTAATATAGATAAATGTTTCATTTCTTCCTTGATCATAGATTTTTGACGTTTGCTGAGAGATTGGATCCAATACGGTCATAGAAATTGGTGTTGCCAGTTATTTAATATAAAAAAAGAGTTTTTAATTTCTTGTTTGTTAATATGTTTCAAATAATGTAATGTAATTCTTTTTCTAATTATATACTTGAATAATCTTGCTGAAATAACATAAAACAAGCCATATTAAAAATGACGATGTCTTTTGACAAATCGAATTCTCTGAGATCTAGTAACACTGATGTCAATACCTGTCAGCGTTAGCGCTCCCCATTGGCTATTGAAACCACATATGACGTAAAATAGGATCAATGATAAATGATAATGTAATATGCAGATTTGGATCCTATATATGATCCTATAAATGATCCAATATAAATGATAATGTAATACCCCCCTAAGTTGCGCAAACGAGAAAATCTCGAGATATCTCACTCTCGTGTGTAGTTATATTGTCGATAACGACATAATGTCAAAAGCATTTTTTGACATTATGTCGATAGATTTTAACGACAGATCTACACGAGAAAAAATGTATGTCATGTTAGGGTCAATAGAGATGAAGAGAAAAGCCACCAAACATCGAGAAAACGTGTAGACAAAATTTTCTCGTTGACGTATGCTAGAGGGGCTTGGCAGATGGCGGACCTAAGCACTTTGGTCGCGTTATGTCAAACCGAGCCGACAGATCGCTAATATTGGAGCCGACAGATCGCTAATATTGAATTGATATAAAGCGACCTAATGACGTAGATCCGTTAACTGCGTAGGAATTAATTTCCTCGATGGTGTACATATATATAATTCAATCAAGCAGTCCACCAAAACATTCTCCATAATTTTCCAGGATGCTGTTGGAAGGCAACCACTACACCGGGTGCTCCCTTCTGTTTCTACCCGCCTCAGTACGACTCGTACCGTTTCGATAACAGCACGGAGAACAAACACGGGTTGACTGTGTACTACGCTAGACTGAGGGATACAAAGTACCCCGGACAGTTCAATAGCGTCAGGGTTGATTTTTACTATCTGTCTGAGGATATGCTGCAGATTAAGGTTAGTCTGTTATACCCTGCACGCATGAATGTTCCTGGGTCTTGGAAGTGTATTAAATATATATGTATAATATAATAAAAATCTTGAATATATTATGTATAGTATAAAAGTATTAAATATATTTCCGTTGTCTGGTACCCGTAACATAAGTCCTTCAGGTACTTACCACGGGGCCAGACTGACGTGGTGTGAATAAAAAAAATTGAATATGTGAGGGTTACAAATTACCCCAATGGCAGTATGAGGGTTGACTTCTACTGTCTGACCCTGTCAGAAAATATGCTGCAGATTCAGATAAGTCTGCGTTATGTGCAACACGGAATAATTAATTTATTCTGTTTTGGATATACCCCAATGGTAGAATTAGGGTTTTCTACTACCTCGCTAATATGCTATAGGCCGCAAAAAATTTTAGGATTACTTAGCAAAAATAGAAGCGAGAAGTTAGCGAAGCCGAAGATAAAAGGTTCAATTAGCTAAGCCTAAAGCCTAAGTTACCAAACTTTTGTAGCCGACTTAACCAACGAAAATAGTCTAAGGGCTAGGCCACAACATTGCGTTGCGGCGTTGTATCGCAAAAACAACATCGCACAGATATGCAATGCGTTGTCACAACGCAAAAATGTCATCTGAAATCTCGCTGTCGCGTCGCAAATTTCAACGATGCGTTCTGCGACGTCGTAGATTTTTACGATGCGACGCCGCAACGCATTGTTGTGGCCTGGCCCTAAGGGCTGTATATTCTTCTTATAAGTAATAAAATACTTACATACATTTTCATTTTTGCGTGTTAGATTATGCCAATGTCATTTCAGATTTCAGACGCCGACAACCGCCGATTCGAACCCCCGTACCCCGAAATACCGACAGTCGCGGGGCCACTAGTACACATGCAGTACAGGGTCGTAGCGGACAGCGCGCGAGTAGGGTATAGGGTGGTGCGGACTGCCGACAACGTGACCATGTGAGTGATGATGATGATGATTAGAGCGAGTTGGGAACTTAATAATTAAAAAAAAATTAAATTCGAATGGATCAAAATGTTAGATATCTCCCTCCGTAGACAATCTTAATAATAACTCCCACACCGGTTTCAATGACGGTGGCCGGTTGTATTGAAACCAGGCCAGTTACGCAGGAGTAATTTTATAGTGCCCAAGTGTGTGCGCAGTACACAAGAGCACTCTCTATTCCTTTACTCTCATAACCCAGTGGGATGGCAGACCGACACGACCGGCGAGAGATTAGGCGCAGGACCGACTTTTTACATGCTCATCCGACGCATGGATCATCTTACTTGTCAGACAATCAGGTGAACAGCCTGCATTGTCCTAACCATACTTGAAAATAACTTGTTTCCTTCAGAGTCAAGAGCCGCGCTCTAAACCACTGGACCACGGAAGCGTTACTTCACAATAGGATAGTACTAAAGTGAATCTTATATATAAAAATGGATTTTCAAATGTGTCAGTCGCGCTAAAACTCGAAAACGGCTGAACGGATTGGGCTGATTTTAGTCTTAAAATATTCGTAGAAGTCCAGGGAAGGTTTTAAAGTGACACGAAGTTCACCGGGACAGCTAGTCTTATATATAAAAATGGATTTTCAAATGTGTTAGTCGCGCTAAAACTTGAAAACGGCTGAACGGATTGGGCTGATTTTAGTCTTAAAATATTCGTAGAAGTCCAGGGAAGGTTTTAAAGTGACACGAAGTTCACCGGGACAGCTAGTCTTATATATAAAAATGGATTTTCAAATGTGTCAGTCGCGCTAAAACTCGAAAACGGCTGAACGGATTGGGCTGATTTTAGTCTTAAAATATTTGTAGAAGTCCAGGGAAGGTTTTAAAGTGACACGAAGTTCACCGGGACAGCTAGTCTTATATATAAAAATGGATTTTCAAATGTGTTAGTCGCGCTAAAACTTGAAAACGGCTGAACGGATTGGGCTGATTTTAGTCTTAAAATATTCGTAGAAGTCCAGGGAAGGTTTTAAAGTGACACGAAGTTCACCGGGACAGCTAGTCTTATATATAAAATTCTCGTGTCTCAATGTTAGTCCACGAACTCCTCCAAAACGGCTTTACTGATTTTTACCAAATTTTATATGCATATTCAGTAGGTCTGAGAATCGGCTACTCGGTACTTTATATATTGATAAGTGCATTTGTTGAATAAATAATAGTAAATTATTACAACCTGAGATTGACGGCGACCATTGTTTGTGCGACGGTATAGCGATCGACGTTGCCATGGCGACATACTTATTTAGTCACTTCAATAAAATAATATGGGCGAAATACTTTGGCGAAACACTTTATATTATGGCAAAGCAACGTTTGCCGGGACAGCTAGTAATATTATATATTTTTCCAGTGTGGACACTACAGTCGGTGGATGGATACTATCGGACAAGTTTCTGCAGCTGTCATCACTACTGCCGACACAACACGTGTACGGTCTCGGGGAAAAGCGGAGCAGATTACACAACGATATGAACTGGAACACCTTCACGCTGTTCAACAGTGACCAGCCGCCGGAAAATAATGTGAGTACTGTACATTTTGATAAATATGTGGTGTGACATTTTTTTTTATTCAGAACACAGACCATTGACTTTTATAGAGTGGACTCGGCATAATGGTCTATACCAAATCAAAATACTGTGGCCGGTCCGCCATTTGATGTTCCGGTTGATTTTATGTTGATTGGTTGACGCTGGTTGACGTTTAGTGATGTACTTTTTTATCGAACTTAAAAAATATAGGGTGAAGAATCTGATCATATAATATTTTAAAGATTTTAACCTTAATCCGCCTCGTTATCTGTTTGACAATACATAATCATAACAAAATCAATGTCATTTCAATAGTCACTTTGTTTTCATTCTAATAATAATAATTTTACTCATTATATAAACATAAAACTTCTATAACCCAAATTAAAAGTGATAATACGTACATCAGTTTATTTAAAGCATCACTGTACTATAGTGTTTGATGTTAATTACACTAATTAAAACATCTAAAGTTTATCGATATCCTCGACAAATATCAACCGAGTGTCCCATCACTATAGACCGCCATGTTTAGTTCCTGGCAATATGGCGCCGGCCACACTTTTTTGTAGTTATGTCACTTCCATCTGTTTCCTTTTTAACCGACTTCCAAAAAACGAGGAGGTTATATGTTCGGCTGTGGATATATTTTTTTTTTTTGTATGTTCAACGATTACTCCGCCGTTTGAGAACCGATTTTCGAAATTTTTGTTTTGTTGTATTAGGTTTCACTCCAATTTGGTACCATGTTCACAAAAGTGGTGACCTGATGATGGGATCCAAGAGTAATCGAGGGAACTCCTCGAAATTTATATGGAAACATATGGTGATTTTGGTTTTATGTGAAGTGTACTAAGAATATGCTGCCAAAAAGTCAAATATTAGGTCAAGGTATACCATGGTTTCGAAGATGCTGAGAGAACTCCTGACTCTTTATAGATACACGTTTGGGAGTTTCGGCGTTGTTTTAAGAACAGAAAGCATATGCTACCATGCAATTCAAATTCATCATCATCATCATCATTACCACGTCGTGTTAAGGTCACCAATGTCTCATGGCACAAAATAGATAATACTACAAGGCATAGGTATGGATACAATAATAATAATTATGTACATAACAACACCAATTATTATAGGCTGTTTAATATACACGGCGGTCGGCGCCGCAGAGGCAACGGCGTCGCCGCGCGGCGCGCGGCGGCGCGCGGCGACGCGTACGTAAATATCGTATTCAAGTTCTAACTGGAATGTCAGGGCATGCGGCATGCCGCCAGAGTAGACAGAATGATAGAGTATGCCGACTTAGAACTGATGTAATTTTTTTAAGTTTGACGTATTATGACAAAAGTCGTCGCTAGGGTCGTAACCTACAAATTTATTTGTTTATATTTTGGCACATGCAAAGAAAACTGTCAGAATTCAATTTCAAAATCTTATTTTTAAAATTAAATTTTACCAGCCAGCGCGCAGCCTTTAACTTATCCTGGCGAAACACGAAAGAAACGACAGATATTAATACTCGTCAGTCTCATAGCAGTCGAAGTACTGGTAGTTATGTCTATTGTGATGCCACGCTGCGAGCATTTTGCAGCACGTGTTCACTTAGATCTTTTTAAATGTATTGTTTAAATTTATCTATCTACCTGATATTTGGGCCTTGGGGTATGCCGTATGACTCATATCAGTCTTAACAAATTGTAATAAGATACGTAGAATATACGCAGTACCACCGACGACCACTTATAAATTCGCGGACTATGACGGAGGTCAACTTAAGGTGAACGCAGATTTATCCGCACCGCACGCACCGCAGTCGCCGCATTCGGAATTCTTTATATGAAGTTATAGGCAAGCTCGCATACCTACCTACCCGCGCCGCAGTCTTCGCAACTTCATAATAATATGAAGAATTGCGAATGCGGCGACTGCGGTGCGTGCGGTGCGGCCAAATCTGCGTTCACCTTTAATAACAATTATACGAGATCAATTACCACTCAATATTATGATTTATGTTGTCAATTCAATGCTCACTGCTCACACCAAGCTCACTGTTGAGTTGTCAGACGTCAGTTGCTTACAAACTTTCAACAACACAATGAAAATCTGTTACAAGTTACAACTACCTATATAAAACTTCTACGTACAAGCGATAGCGCGACACAGGAGCGCCTCAGTGACATCTAGTGAAGACAATATGAAACTATTTTTTATACAATTTGAATTGGCACTAACAGTTTACCTACTAGGTAACTAAAAAGAGTGAAATTATTATTTTTAACAAAAAATTAAAACCGACTTCCAAGGTAAAAACAATATTAATAGCATCCTTATAATATGAACTAAAAAGTATTAAATAATTTTTCCTATCTAATATGTAGTGCCCAGTGGCGAGGGGTGAATATTTTGAGAAGGGAAGCCGGAGTAAAAAATCTACTTACCAATTTTGGTAATTTATAATTGAATGACATGCTTTTAATTTTCAAAACTAAGTTTGGAAAACAAAGTTTCCTTCGACAGCAAAATATAATCTGTCAGACAACAGTCTTTCTGAATTAATGCCATATTTTCCGAACTACACGATTACGTCGTACGACTCACAATTCACAAGTCACAATATAAATTAATTTAATTCACGACACTCTTCTAAGTTCTAACGCTAAAACAAAATTTAAATTCGACAAAACAAAACAAACGACATGTTGTTTACAAACACACTATCCGCCATATTAATATGTCAATCTAAAAACCAGCAAAATAAAAATGTATTACGCGCCTGTCATATTTAGTACCGCTAAAGGCATTCTTAATAAAGTCGTATTACAAAAAATCCTACCAAAATAAAATGTATTACGCGCCAGCAAAAGTATAATGTCGCTACATTCATTCTTAAATTCGAATCATAACAATTTTACTTCATGACTCATCTATCTCGCTTGCACTTGTGCGTTGCTAATTAACCTTTCTCCGTAATAACTCGTCGGGCATCGAGTTATTTCCAAGTATATATCGCGCGTGCTAGAACGAGACAGAACATGACGACCAGTTCACAGGAATGAAAAGGACAGATGCTTACTATGAACTGTCGTTGTATGGAGAAATAAGCCGCTAATCCTGCGGCTTATTTGATTCTCTGCGCCCGCACATTGCATTGCCTTTTAAAATTTGTAGGCGATAGTTATTAATTCAAACTATGTATTTCAAGTGAGAGAAAAATTTATTGCATATAACATTGTGAATTCAAAGTTTTTTAAGTAGGTATGTAAAATATTTATTAGATAAATATGTTGTTGGCCCATATATTCGATTTTTCTAAGCCCTAAGGGAAGCCGATGGGAATCGGGTTATATGGACGCTTCGCCACTGGTAAGTGCCTTTTCCCGAATTCGGCTAAACTTCAACTATTTCTGTACTAAATCTTCATAATTTTGAAGTCGGTGCCAGTTCCAAAAGTTTCAAATTTTCTGTCAAAGAAATAAAGATTCAGCTATATCTGGTACCGACTTCAAAATGATGAAGATTGAGTACAGAAATAGTTGAAGTTTAGCCGAATTCGGGAAAAGGCACTACATATTAGATAGGAAAAATTATTTAATACTTTTTAGTTCATATTATAAGGATGCTATTAATATTGTTTTTACCTTGGAAGTCGGTTTTAATTTTTTGTTAATTCATTGACACAGACAGTCATGTATAACAGCAATGTTACATACAAATATACAATTTTAAATAGGTACCTGTAGGCTCTTAACCGTTCATCTGTCACAAACTCTCAAATCATTTACGAAAATTTTTCAATTTTCAATTACTCTCATTAAACTGAATTTATTATTATCTAAACAAACTACCATGAAAGCGATATACAACTTTTATATAACTAGAATTTTCAATAAATAAGCCATTAGTGGCGCAAACACACATATAGTTTTATATTTGAAACAAAATACTAAATTGGTGGTCAAAGTAGAAATACTTAGCTACTTTTGAATAGTTCCAGAGTAAGACGCCCATTTTGGGCGCTTGACAGACGAGCTATTAAATTAAGTATTATAACAAAGTTTCGTTACCATAGCATGGATCATTTCAGTGTGTGTGTGAGATGTGTGTAATGTGTATGTCTGTCTATGTTGTCTGTTTAGAATTTGTAATAGAAATTGGTCCAATATGAATCTACATGATGTAATGAAATAAACAAACTCTTTATACATATTTGTAAAGAATTTAATTACTTGGTCACATTATTTTATCACACGTCTAAGCTATAACACAACTTTGCTTTCATAGAAAGCAAGAGCTTTTTTGTGGAATAGAGAAACTGACAGTTTAAAAAAGAACATCTATCAGTTAAAGTCAGTCAGTGTGTCTATTATTACGCCATTTTTACATCCTAAGCTTACTGTTTTTATATGTTATCATACCAATTTTATCCACATTAGGTTATCTAATATTACAGGCAATATAAATAAAAATGTTTATATTTTCAGCGGCCGCTATACGGAAGCCATCCATTCTATTTGGCGATAGAGAAGAATGGCAACAGTCACGGGATGCTACTACTCAACTCCAATGCCATTGGTACGTTCAAGGGTTCAAGTTTTTTTGAAACCTGACATGATCGAGAGCGTTCTTAGCAATAGTTCATCATCATCAGTCCGCTCCATGCTGGAGATAAAAACCTAAATTTCATTAACGATTGTAACTTGTAAGCAACTTCAATATATTATTGTATTCTAATTCCTGACACTCATAAGAGATTTTTATTGGGGATTGTTTTATTCAATTTCTTAATTTAAATTTAGTTTGGGAGGTGTCTTTAGATTTGTGTTTATTGTAACACTTGATATAATTACATATATCAAAATACAATGCGGCTTTATAGTACTATGATTATTGATTACCGTTTTTACTCGTTCTAATATTGCTTGTATGTCTTAACATTCCTCATGTTTCTAATTGCTCGTATGTTTAAATATACTGTATCTACTCATTGCTCATTTATTTTTATATTTTCTCTATTAACAGACATAGTCCTTCAACCCACCCCGGCTATAACATACCGGACGCTCGGCGGAGTCCTAGACTACTATATCTTCCTTGGGCCTTCGCCCCAGGCCGTGGTCTCTCAGTACACCAGCCTCATTGGCAGACCATTCATGCCGCCGTATTGGTCGCTGGGTTTCCATTTGTGCAAGTGAGTACTTTCATCTCCAAACAAATTGGACAAGTACTATCAGAGAAGTTGATTGCTAGGCAGATGGGGAATCTACGTAGTTTGGCCACGTCACATCAATCCCAGCCGACAGATCACAATTAACATTGAATTGACAAGATCCTACCAAATGATGTTGGTCTGTCAACTGCCTAGGAATCAATTTCCTCGATGGTACATACAAGTTCAAGTTTTGTTAAAACATAGCAGCAAAAGAAGCTACAAACTTTCATAATAAACTCAAATTATCGCGCTTTCGTCACGGGTTAAAAACATTATAACTTTTTTCCATCAGCTTCGCTTATCCCTACATAAAAGTCTATATGCCTATGCGGTATGCCCTGAATCTACACTATATCAGTGACGCTGATGAAATCAAGATTGTAATAAAAAAATCGGTTGTCTGTAAAGTCGGTTTACTGACGATAGTTGAACGTGACAAGTACCTTTGTTGAGATTTGTAAACTTCATAATATTTTATAAGTAAATTTAGTTCCGCGATTTGATAACAGATGTCGCTGATAGGCCTCTAGATCGCGCTATCGCTTACCCGACAACATTTGGTATATGTAATTCAATGGAATAAATTTTCGTCTTTTCGCTGACACTCACTGGTTGTTTTATTTATTATTACGCCAGAGGGATTTGCGTCCCAGGGTAACCCTACAGAACGGATTGGACCAGTATTAGGCGTATGATGTCTTTACAGCCTTAAGAGCACGGGTGATGCAGTCGTTGAAATCAAACTCGACACTAGCGCCTCTGCAACTTTTACATATCGCTGTCTCGTTTGCGAGACAGCGATATGTAAATGTATGTGTCTCGCAAACGAGACAGCGATATGTAAATCCTCGCCCCGCACGCCCCGCGCGACAGCGTGAGTATGTGTGCGTGCGAGGTCATTCAACGCGGGCTCGCGTGGAATTCGAAAATCGCGTAAAAATACGAATATTCTTGTAAGCTTCCTTTAAAAACATAATGTTTTTTCAAGACAAAAAGTAGCCTATGTTACTCTCCATTTTTTTAACTAAGTGTACTTACCTATGCCAAAAATTAAGTCGATTGGTTACTTCGTTAGGGCGTGAAGGAAGGACAAACAAACAAACAAATACACACACTTTCTTATCTATACTATATATACTATATTACTAAACATAAAGTGGAAGAGTTTGTTTGTTTGTTTGTTTGAAGGCGCTAATCTCAGGAACGTAGGTCTGAATTGACAAAAATCTTTCAAGTTTCAGTGTTAGGCCGTGTTCAGACCAAACTGACTATACGCCGCTGAATGTGAGCAGGCTTACTGTGGTGACTGTGGTGGCCCCAGTGTGAACGTAAGTGAACGTGAAATATACGGTATCGAATGTCCACGCCTACGCCTAGCGTAATGGCGTATAGTCAGTTTGGTGTGAACACGGCCTTAGATAGCCCGTTTATCGAAGAAGGCTATAGGCTATATTTTATCACGCTAAGCCTAATAGGAGCGAAGAAATAGAAGAAAATGTGGAAAAAACGGGGGAAATTATTTGAAAGGGCTTATCTCACAAACTACTGGAGCAATTTTTCTGTTATTTAGCACAGATAAGAAGTAGACCACGTGAAGGATCATAGGCTATTTTTGTGGACTAATTTGTGAAATATCTAATTTACGCAGGCGAAGCCGCGCGGAACGTCTTGTTTGTAATATTAGCATGGATAATATTATAATATGAATGAATATTTTGGAGCATCCATGTGTGTGTGCGTCAGCCTAGTAGCTAAGAGTATAGCTAGTGGAGAAATACCACGGCCTCACAGAAAAATGGCGATGAGTTTGGTCCAGTGAATGAGTTTACGGAGGCCCAACTCCCTACACCTCATTTCTATTCCCTATTCCCGTAGCCTATTCCTTCATTAAAAAAAGGCCGGCAATGCACTTGCAACACTTCTGATGTTACAACTTACAAGTGTCCATGAGCGACGGCAGTTGCTTTCCATCACGTGTCGCGTCTGCTCGCTTGCCCCCTAATTTTCATAAAACATGATTATAAGTATACAGATTATTTTTTCACCAGTACAATACCACGTCATTGGTATCGATAATAGAGTATATTTCATTTTTTTTTTTTTCATTTCAATTAACTTATCCTTTATAGTTTTAAATCCAATCTAGTAGGTACCTGCTTACCACTTTGGCGCACTATTACAAGGCGTGACCGTGTGAGGCGACAACGGGTGCTGTATGAGGTAGGGGGCGGCGCGGCGGGGTGAAGTGAGTCACAGGCTACACGGTCAAATTCTCATCAATCTGATCCAACAATCAGATTGACGGAATATTGATGGTTATATAAAGTTCATATTAAAAATACTATCATTTTTCAATTTAATCTAAGTGCGATACTCACTTCAATGGACGCCTATTTTCTTTATTTTTATTATTACTTCGTTTTCTCCTAGGAACCGATAGCCACAAACGACGTTTGATTGATCGCAGTGGTTCTATAAATACAAAAAATGGTAATTTTGTAATAAAAGTCAACACAAAGAAGTTAGATAACGAAAATATTTTTAAGATTGTTTGAATAATTTTTCCCTCATTACTAACAAGTATGTTACAATATATTAAATAATAGCAGTGTTTTTCAACATGTGAGCTGTGAGAGTTTTATATTTTACTTTATTTCAAGACAGGGATTAGCAAGTCTGTTTAGGAGTTCTCGAGTTTAAGCGAGACTAACGAAATTAATTATAGGTATGCCGTATGTATAATATTGCATTATATCTATACTAATATTATAAAGCGGAAGAGTTTGTTAGTTAGTTTGTTTGTTTGTTTGAACGCGCTAATCTCAGGAACTACTGGTCCGATTTGTAAAATTCTTTCAGTGTTAGATAGTCCATTTATTGAGAAAGGCTATAGGTTATATTTTATCATGCTAAGACTTATAGGAGCGAAGAAATACAGGAAAATGTGGAAAAAACGGGGGAAAATTATTTGAAAGGGCTTATTTGAACGCGCCAATCTCAGGAACTACTGGTCCGATTTGAAAAATTCTTTCAGTGTTAAATAGCCTATTTATCGAGAAAGGCTATAAGTTATATTTTATCACGCTCAGACTAATAGAAGCGAAGGAATAGAGAAAAATGTGGAAAAACGGGAGAAATTATTTGAAAGGGCTTATTTAAACGCGCTAATCTCAGGAACTACTGGTCCGATTTGAAAAATTATTTCAGTGTTAGATAGCCCATTTATCGAGGAAGGCTATAGGCTATATTTTATTACGCTAAGACTAATAGAAGCGAAAAAATAGGGGAACATGTGGAAAAAACGGGGGAAATTATTTGAAAGGGCTAATCTCACGAACTACTAGAGAATTTTTTTGTTATTTGGGTAGGAAGGAATAGGAAGTAGAGCACGCGAAGGATCATAGGCTATTTTTTGTGGACTAATTTGTCTGTGAAATATCTAATTTACGCAGGTGAAGCTGCGTGGAACGTCTATTAATAATAAAAATGAATCCATATTTCCCTTGGTTACGACATCACGCGTAAACAGCTGGACCGGTTTTGCTGAAATTTGGTATAAGTAGATATACTTTGAGTCCCGGAAAAGGACATAGGATACATTTTTACACGGTTACCGCACAATATACTTTTATGATTTGCGCGTAAACTATTCAATCGATTTTGATGAATTTTGGTATGGGGATACTTTGAGTCTCGGGAAGGATAAGGGATATATTGTGTTCGCGGAAAAATGTACGGTTCTCACAAAATATGCCTTTATGATTTGCGTGTAAACTATTCAATCGATGTACGGGAACAACTATAACTGAAGTCCACGTGGACGAAGTCGCGGGCAACAGCTAGTTTATTATATTTTTTAAAATTTATATAGAAGACTAATGAAGGGGAATTGTGGAGACCGTACATTTTCTCGCAACAAAAACTATTTATATGCACATTCAGTAAGTCTGAGGACTGAGAATCGGCTACTGGGTACTTTTTATATTGATGAGTGCATTTGTTGAATAAATAATAGTAAATTACTACAACTGGAGACTGACTGCGACCATTCTTTGTGCAACGGAATAGCGATGAACGTTGCCATGGTAACATAGGTACTTATTTAGTCACTTCAATAAAATAATATGGGCAAAATACTTTATATTATGGCAAAGCAACGTTTGCCGGGACAGCTAGGTTTACACTTACTTACCTATTTATTTATTAGTAAACATTTTGCACCATATTTAAAAAAATACCTAGGAAGTTAGGATTTAGGAAAAGTCTCATAATATATTATGTCGGCCTTCTAAATAGTAGAAAAATACCCTATCCTATCGCTCGCTATTCCTGAACGTTAGAATAGAATAGAATAGAAATTAGAATAATTTATTTCATAAAATGTGGTACAAAAGTTATTTACAGTTATTTTTAGTTATTTACATAGTTCAGCTCTTCAGTTTACTAACTTCAGTTATTTATTTACAAAAGTTATTTACAGTTATTTACAAAATACTAAGTATAAGAAAATAATAATAAGATATAATATACTTACTGTGTGATACATCCCATCTTTCGGTATCCATTATTATTAAAAGTTCAAACACCACAACAGGCCACAAATCACAATAATTATATTTTGTTCAAGCAATTTTCTTCAAACTTATCACAAAAAACTTTCAAAACAACAACAATAATATTCTCTCGATCGCGAATTCTTGGAATTCTACTGTTATCGCGCGCGCGCGGTCACATGCGACCGCTTGGGGCTTGAGAGACGAGAGTTGAGGTAATATTATTGTACTTTTGTCACGTGTCGCTTACCCCGCTCCGCCGCCCGCGGCCCGCGCCACCCGCCGCCGCGCTCTGTCGTGTGAGCGGATCGGCATGATACCATGTTGGAAATTATAGAGAAATTTCGTTGCGTTTACGAATACCAAAAATGATGAATGAAAATTTATTATATTGCCATTCTTTTGAAGACATTCTGTAACTACACAATATAAGCTGTGTTCCCAGGAAAAATACATTACGATTCGATGAGTTTTTAATATAAAACAAGTGTGCGAAAAGTATGTCGACAATGGCGTAAAAATTTATGAAATGTAATCGCTTATATTTTTTAGTGTGTAAATATTTTGAAGTTAATTTTTGTTCAGGAACCTAGGTAATTACTATTTTAAGCTGAAAAATAACTCAAACATGTTAAATATTTTCGTATGACAAAATGATTTTGGTATTACGTTTGTATGAGAATTTCGAGGGTAACCCGGCCCCTTAAGCCTAGTATCCACTTGAGCATGCTCGGGCGAATGAGCCGCTCATTCGTGCGAGTTCGAGCGTGCTCAGGCGTCTCCACTTGAGCGGCTCGGCCAAATGAGCGGGCTCATTTGGCCGAGCCGCTCAAGTGGATACTAGGCTTTATATTGGAACGCCTCAGAGCGATCAGCGAGGTAACGCCGCATATTGCGTCATGTTTTTTCGTGCGCGCAGCCCATATCGAATTATAAGACGTTGTCACGTCAATATATAATAAGTATATTAAAATTATTTTTTCAGATATAACTATGGCAGCCTCAACGCGACAAAAGAAGTGTGGCAGAGGAACAGAGATGCTGGAATACCTTTTGTGAGTTTTAAATAATATACCATCCTAATTCCTATACAAGCACCTCTCATATATGTAGTGAACTAAACAGACAAGAATGATTCAAATAGATGTTATTGTGTTATTGTTAAATATTTAGTACGTTTGGTTCAATTCTTATTCGTTACAATATCTAACCGGTAAATTTTGTCAGCCCATCCTCAGAGCATTTTTCCAAATCTAAAACATCCATGAAAAATACGGCCCTCTGCGCTTTGCCATAAACTGCGCATGCGTTTATAGTACGAATAATAAAAACTAAGGAACCGTAACTTCAACACTTCAATCGTTTTGAATTTGGTGGAAGGTTTTTTTCGCACACTAAAATAATATGGCTACGAAACACTACATTCAAATTGACAAAATAAAGCCGTAGATAATCATTGTCACTTTTTCTTCTTGGGTCTCTTTTTGCATAGTATGCATGTATTTGGCTTACATTTTGTATGTCACTTCTATAATTACACAAAATTCTTGCATGTATTCGGGTCTCTTTTTGCATAAAGTATGCATGTATTTGGGTCACATTTTGTAGAATCGGAATAATTATTTTGACACAGTTACTCTTCCTTAGTTTTTATTATTCGTAGCATTCATAGCAATAAATCGGCATAATTTTTAACAACTTTTAATCTAATTTTATAAAATTTTTATAGGACGTGCAATGGAATGACCTGGATTATATGAGTACGGCCAAGGATTTCACATACGATAAGGAAAAGTTTTCTGGACTACCGCAGTTTGTCGATCAGCTACACAAGTATGGGATGAAGTATGTTATACTGTTTGGTGAGTAGAATATACTTAACGTAAATATATGCAAAATTAATTTAACGATGTCAATGGCGGCCAAAAAGGAAGATCTTCCGACTGAGTGAGATATAGAATTGTTATTTTATGGGTCTATTGCCTGAAGTAAACGATTATTTATTTATTTATTTATTTATTTATAGCATGCTCGATCAGGCCGAAGCCCACTGACGTCATTTCAGACTTTGTAACTGATTAAAGTGCTTTATTTGTAATAAGTAACAAAATAATATGAAAGCGTGGATTTATCTATAAGTACCCCGTCAACGGCTACTTCCCATTTAACAACTTCGCTATAAGACTTTTAGTCAAGACGTTAAACGTCATAGTCAACGTCTTGACGAGTTCTCCTTTAGTCATTCAATTGAATGGTGTCATTCAATGAATGCGCTAGTCATTCGATCGAATCGCAGATTAAACCAGATGACTGCGACATATATAATATGTCGGATGAGTCAATAGTACGGAAGTTATTTGACGAAACGCAAACGTCACAATATGGCGTTTCGACGGAGTCTAGTCTGAGGTTCGTGCAATCGACGTGGTGGGGCGGTGGAAGGGACGAGCTTGGCGTCTGACGATGAGCGACCGACTTCTCTACCAGCTACTTCTCTACCAGTCGTTGTGCGGTACACAAGTCTAGAAACTGTCTAACGTTTCGTTAAAATCAGTGACTCTAATTAGTGATACTGTATAGTGAAAGTGATTCCAATATAGTGAAAAGTGATCTTTGATTTTCCTAATAAATGTTTAAATCAGTTGTTCGTTATAAATTATTCTCCTTGCTGCTCGCACCATTGCCCAAAGCAATGTCGGCCAACGATTCCGGACCATCTAATTCTTCTGATCTGATATATATGTCGCAGGGAAAAGAGGATATCAGGGATTTCACGATATCCCTAGGGATATCACGAACTCCCGGTAGATACCGAATATTCTTGTTTGTTACGTCTTCTTACTAAAAATATCTTGTGATATGTCATTTCACTAAACTAAATCTAGTGAAACGTCAGAAAAGCGGACACCGCTCAAGCCACGCATTTCTCTCGCTTGCTCTAGTATACACACGTACTTTGATAGGATCATCTAACATCCGAATCTGACCGTATCGATGACCGATCCGTAAGATGTTAGATGATCCATGCGTCGGATGGGTATGTAAAAAGTCGGTCCTGCGCCTGATCTCTCGCCGGTCGTGTCAGTCTTCCGTCCCACCGGGTTATGCGAGTAAAGGAATATAGAGATCAGTGGCGGGGCAAGACCTACATTTTATGTGGGCAAGATATTATCTTGCGAGGCCCCCTGATGGATGATGCTAAAGAATGGATTTGTTGAGAGAAATAATTTTTGATACCCAAAGTTTAATATACAGTGTGTTTGTGTGAACACCGTTATCCTTGAAACCATCAAATGAGCCCGTCAAAATGAACAACTTTTTCTATGAGAACAATGCTGGGAACTCAAAAAAAAATGCCGTCTTCATACCCATACTGATGCCCGGTTCGGCAATTTGTATGGGTATGAAGACAGATTTTTTTCAATTCCCAGCATTGTTCTCATAGAAAAAGTTGTTCATTTTGATGGGCTCATTTGATGGTTTCAAGGACAACGGTGTTTACACAAACATCTTGTATATAACTTTTTATTTATGAATATTTGAGTATTTCAACTCGTAAAACCTTTAAAAAACCTCGTGGTCCAAGGGGCGCGAGGCCCCTTAGGCTGCGAGGCCGTGGGCGGTCGCCCACACCTTGCGCCGCCTCTGATAGAGATTGCTCTTATGTACTGCGCACATACTTGGGCACTATAAAATTACTCTTGACCTGGTTTCAATGAAACCGGCCACCGTCACCAAAACCAGAGTGGGAGTTATTATTATTATCACACGTGTAATGCAACTATAGAAGATCTGAGGGGGCATCACCATATCTGTGAATCATACAGTTGAAACTAACTGAGGGTTCTTCATCAGATACTTCAGACCTTTGATTTTTGACGTCAAATGAAGCGGCCGACCAAGTTGAATATTTTTTGTAAAGGTGGCATTTCGATCTCTAGTTTGGTTAGAGTCTTGTACAGGCACAGGTACTACAGGTACTCCAGCTCTTCGATTATCCTAGTTTTTACGGTACCGTACCCAAAGGTCTGTCTGTCTGTCTCCAGGCTAGACGAGCCGCGCCAGCTCCAGCGACGCATTTGTTTCACTCCCACTAGTGCTCGTGTCACGTGTGGGAACTAGAGCGAGCGAGAGAAATGAGTGGCTCGATTTTTATTCGGCGGTATCCGCGTTTCTGACATTTCACTAGATTTAGTTTAGTGAAATGACACATCACTAGATATTTTTAGTAAGAAGACGTAACAAACAAGAATATTCGGCATCTACCGGGAGTTCGTGATATCCCTAGGGATATCGTGAAATCCCTGATATCCTCTTTTCCCTGCGACATATATATCATGCCGTTCTCTGAAACTTCGATAGTGCGATGCAGGATTGTGAGGCTAATTATTGTGGTTTGGTTGTGTGTGTACAATGTACTATCAGAGAAGTTGATTCCTATGCAAATCGGGGACCTAAGTAGTTTGGTTGCGTTACGTCAAACCCAGCCGACAGATCACAATTAACATTGAATTGACATATTCGACCAAATAACGTATCAACTTCCTCGATGGTACATTAATATTAGTAAATTATTAAAATTGAGCGATTTTTAAATAAAAGCAAGATCAATCCTTATATATTCCTTTTTTTCCTTAAGGCTTAAGCCCAAAGCCTCTCAAGCGATATCTTGTTTTAGGTATAAAAAGAAGTCTAGTATGTTTTCATTTAGAGCCTAAATTGTAATGGTAGTAAAAATGCCGAAATTGTCAGACAAAATATTAAATTGCTATGACTGTTTTTTTTTTGGCAAAGGGTATTAGTTTTTAACTTTTAGTCATAGTTCTTGCCATATTTTGGTACAACTAATATATATTCTTTGCCATATTTCAGACCCAGGAGTTAGTGCTGCGGAGAAACCCGGGACTTATCCACCCTACGACCGCGGTTTGGAAATGAACGTATTTATCAAGAACTCAACTGACCAGCCGTTTATTGGCAAGGTACTTAATTATGTAATATTTACTGCCGCATTTGAATATATTTTACTATTACTTAACACTAACTTAAGTAGGATTTTGATATAAATTCCATAAAACATCTGTCAAACTTTTCATATAGGTGTTCGAGCCTACGCTTGAACCACTTATGAGATGATACTCATTTCTAAGGCAGGTTCTAAAGGGTATATTTGCTAGCAATCCTCCTGTCAGAAAATGTCTATCGTGGAATATTGAAGACCTTTTAGATTTCCTGAAATCTTATGAGTTGGACGAGAAAAATCTTTTTGCAATATCCAGACACACTGCGGTCCTTCTTTTATTAGCGTCAGGCAGAAGGGTTCATGATTTAACTCTACTGACCATCGATAGCGATAGCTTTGAAGATAAAGGAGACGAAATCATTTTCTGGCCAAAATATGGCTCCAAGACTGACTCATATGCCTATCCAGTCCGGGTGGCTCCTAAAGAGTTCGGTTTGATTTAACCTGGTCCATACATCATTTGATCTCAACATCTAGAAATCGACGGAGTTCAAATTCGTACAACCTAAAAAACTTATTTATTTCCACAAGAGGTCCAGTTAGGAATGCCTCACGTACTATGATAGCAGGATGGATTAGGACCGTACTTAAGGAAGCAGGTATTTCGGCAACAGCCGGCAGTCTTAGAGCGGCGGTTGCAACACACAACTGGACAAGTAACCTATACAAGATTGACGAGATCCTACAAAGAGGTAATTGGAGATCAAAGAATACCTTTTATTGTCACTATTTCATGGAAGTAAGACCTCCTCCAGGCCGCAACAACAATCTCTTAAGAAATCAGTTTGTAGCAATATAATTATATTTAGTTAAAACGTCAGGCGCAATTTAGTGTTGATTCTAGCGCAGTTTGTTATTCGGATCAAACATATTGTAGTAATTAGTATATTCCTTAATATTTCTAGTATATCTATTGTTAATCATCTTGATTAAACGAAACTTTTGCCCTAACTGACTTTTCACTTATATGATACCTTTTCGCTTTCACAGTACGCTTTTCAATAAACTAGCTCCTTACGAGTTTCTAGCGGCGCCGGCAGATAATAAACACATCTCATAAGTGGTTCAAGCGTAGGCTCGAACACCTAAATAGAACCGTTTTTCCCCCGAAGGGTATAAAACGGATATTTAGGTTTCAGCCGTAGCTTGAACCACCCCTTAAGGGCCTTGCCGGCTAAATATACTGAAGCAACAAGCCACCGTGCGCCGTTAATATGGGGTTAGAAAGAGACAGCTACATGACGTCATCGGTCGGTACTCCTCTAACATGAAGGTATGACTTATAGATAGTTGTGAATATAGAAAGGCTATTCTCATAAGTGGTTCAAGCTACGGCTGAAACCTAAATATCCGTTTTATACCCTTCGGGGGAAAAACGGTTCTATTAAATTAAAGTTAAGTAATTGTTAAATATCTTTTAGAGCGACGGTTTCAATAGATAAAACAACATGTTTTGTTTCTCATACGAAAGTTTTACCACACGTTTCATAAAATTCTGTTTTGTGGTTTAAGCGTGAGACGATGTAACATACAGTCTTTTATAATATTAGTATGGATTTAAAAGGTAAGAAAATAGGCCTGACACCATAATATTGTAGTATATTATAGAAAATAAATCATATGCATTTCTATTGTATAGGTATGGAACCCAGTGTCGACAGTATACCCAGACTTTACTCATCCCAACGCAAGTTTGTACTGGCGAGAGATGTTTACTGACTTCCATCAGAAACTGAAGTTTGATGGTGCTTGGATTGTGAGTATTGCTTAAAAAGCGATGATTAAAAAATAAGTAAGACTAGCGACCCGCCCCGGCTTCGCACGGGTATAAAATATATAGCCACTGAAAAATGATTAAAATCGATTCTGCAGTTTTGATTTATATTCATTATTACTACCAGTGGCCCGCATTGGTCTGTACCGCCGCAAAAGCTACGTTTCACAGGAAATTGGAGCCTTTTGCAGGGTATCGGCAAATCAGTAGCCTGGATCATTGGTATTCTTGGTATATGAGCTAATTCACCAGCTGCAGGGCCGGTCATAATCTTCGCTACTGCGCACTCCCGCCTTAGTAGCGCCCACTTCGAAACTGGCGTAAATCGCAATTTTTAATTTCACCATAACTTCTAAACCAAACGTCCAATTTTAATCATTCAAACACCAAATGTTATCTACACAAACTCTACTTAGTGATGAAATAATTAATTTTGATAAGGATTATCAGGATGAGTAAAATAAATGCGTTTAAATGTAGTCAAAAAAATCAAGATTTTTAAATAAAACCAAGTGCGTCTCGGGCCACGCGCAATACAGGGTTCCGTAGTGCCGCTAGTTATTGACATTTTTTTATGATCAATTAACGTATATTTATAGCGTGTTTTGCTCTACTAACATCATCTCAGTTACTTTCAAAGGAATTTGAACGAAAAGTTCCATTTATACTTCGCCGAATACATTTTTTTAGTTGATCGACTATTACTCAATAACTTATGAAGTCTTCTAAGCCGTGATAGTTTTCCTTTTAAATTCAGCCTATTTCCTACTCCCGTGAATTTTTTCACATTTCCAGAACCAACCGTTTAGCTGGTAGAAGGGGAGGACACTGGACTCTAACGATTTTTTCCACTTTAAAACTTAATATTTTACAAACGGATCCCTAAATCGGAAAATGATCTATGAATACTCGCAATATTTTTAAAAAACCTATTCAGCGACACCCCACACTATGGAGTGGGCGCGAAAAAAAATTTTCATCCCCGCTTGATATGTAGGGGAGGTACCATAAAAAAATATATTTTTTTACGATTTCGTGTACCATTTTGTTGCCATCATTAATATGTGTATTCATACCAAATTACAGCTTTGTAGGTCCTATAGTCTCTGAGTAAAACCGCGGACAGACAGACAGACAGACGGACAGACGGACGGACAGACCGAAACTATAAGGGTTCCTTGTTGACTACGGAACCCTAAAAATGGTTGTTGGGCCTCACTTGACATAGATAGGTATAGTGTGTCGCGGACATTTTTGTAGATATTCATAACATCTACATTTACTTAGAACATTGTATGGTTCTATCTTTTATGCTTTAATGTAGTAATGTATGCGTAAATAATGTAGTTTTCGAATGGTGAAAGAATTTTTAAAATCGGTCCAGTAGTTTTTGAGCCTATTCATTACAATTAAACAAACAAACAAAGTATACCTCTTTATAATATTAGTATAGATAAGTAAGGGTAAGTATAAAGTAACTTATGTTTGAGAAAGAAAGGGCGTTAGGTGAAGACGTTAGGTACTAGACAAAGTTAAAGTTATGTTAAAAAAAAAACTGTATCATATAAAAATGCGCTAAGAAAGTAAAATATATTTTCCATCAGCTGTGTAAAAATTGTTTTATGTAAAAAAAATATTTTGTTATTTTGTGTGCAATAAAAAATAATTTTATTGCACATACGAGTAAATAGTATTTAATAAGTGACTTCTATTGCATCGTAAAGAGTGTGATGTAATTTTTTTTTTATGCAATAAGGGGGCAAACGAGCAAACGGGTCACCTGATGGAAAGCAACTTCCGTCGCCCATGGACACTCGCAGCATCAGAAGAGCTGCAGGTGCGTTGCCGGCCTTTAAGGGGAAATAGGGGAGGGTAGGAAAGGAAATAGGGAAGGGTAGGGAAGGGAAGGGAAAAGGGTAGGGGATTGGGCCTCCGGTAAACTCACTCACTCGGCGAAACACAGCGCAAGCGCTGTTTCACGCCGGTTTTCTGTGAGGACGTGGTATTTCTCCGGTCGAGCCGGCCTATTCGTGCCGAAGCATGGCTCTCCCACGTCAAAGTTTAATTTTACTTTTTTGTTAAACAAAAAAAAAACGTCTTTATATATTATAAGCTTATTATGGTATACCCCAAAACAAAGGAACAGTAATATAGACATAATATCTAGCATTTAATTATAATATTATTTCCGTTTTTAGGATATGAATGAGCCATCCAACTTCCTCTCCGGGCCAATGCACGGGTCGTGTGCCCCACTCAACTTGCCCTACACCCCCAAGAATCTGTACCCGGAGAGCCTAAACCACAAAACGGTTTGTGCGGACGCCTCGCATGCGGCCGGCGCTCATTATGACGTGCATAACCTGTATGGGTTGGCGGAGGCTGTGCATACACATAAGTAAGTATAGAGTTGTATGTGTGTAAACTATAAAACATCTAATATATAAAATTCTCGTGTCACAGTGTTTGTGCGCGAATTCCTTCAAAACTGCTCAACCGATTTCAATAAAATTTTGTATATTATGTTATTAGTGATCGGAATTGTGGGTGTGATTGATATGAATAAAATGGATATGACCACAAAAATCCGGGATTTCCCGGAATCAGATTTTTCGGATTCCGGGATCCAGAACCGTAGTAAAAGAACTAAACACATTACTAGGATTAGGAACATGCATGATTTTACAGTGATTTCACAAAAAATCTGTATAAAATAATATTATTTTGTTTCAAAACTGGGCAACGAAAATCGATTACAAAAACGAGTAACCAAAATTAAAACAAGGATTTTTTTGTAGTATATTATTAATTATTATATTGTTTTCTTAACAAAACTGATTATTACAAATAAACAGAAAAATAATCATTCGAAACATAATTCAAGCCATTCGCGGTATCGCCTTAATACGGCTTGCACTGAGACATGCATGGCTTAATCTTTGAGACAAGCATATAACTACTAGCAGGATCAACCATGGAGCTAACCACTAGAGCCGGTAGGTACTTGCCGTCGACACGCATGTTTATTTTCGACTTAGTTTACGGAGAGCTAAAAAAATAATAAGTTAACATTCTTCATTTTATTTACCAGCATAAATGATCAATATAATATTATGTAATGTATGTATATTGTAGACCAGATTTTTTTTTTCATTTTATGTTTCCTATTTCATTCCGCCCTAATATTTGGAAATTTCTATTCAAACTATTTTATATAATATGAATCATTTTATAAACAAATTAACATCATTTTGATTCATTTATAAATTTAAAATTACATACTCGAACATTTTCTGATTTTCCAAGGATTCCCGGAATTCCCGGGATTAAAAGTCTTATCCATATTATTCTTTACATTGAAAATTACACCCAGATTCCGATCATTAAATTTATGTACCATCGAGGAAATTGATTCCTATGCATTTGAGAGACCAACGTCATGTCAATTCAATGTTAATTGTGATCTGTCGGCTGGGTTTGACGTAATGCGACCAAACTACGTAGGTCCCCTATCTGTATAGGAATCAACTTCTCTGATAGTACATACATTCGTTAGGCCTGAGAATAGGTATTTTCGTACTTTTTATATTGATACTAGAAATAATTTATATGGCAAAACAACGTTTGCCGGGCCAGCTAGTTATCTATATTAGCTTATGTATGCTGTAGGAGTCCCACTGGTCATTTGTACTTATTCCCCGGGAGAATTATTGTAACAAACAACTTACAAAATTGCGGACACACGCTTGGTCCCTAGAAGCTTGTTCCTTGTTGGACCTTAAACTACAATTCTTTTTCATGAAGTGACGTACCAATGCTTAAAGTAATTGTTTCTTATTTTCAAGTGTTTTTTGCTGTTTAATACTTAACCCTAAGTAACCCCTCCCCCCCCCCCTCTAAGAGGGAAGCTACGCTGTCACTGCAGGGCGAGTTTTAAAATATACAATGAAAGATAATGCCACATTTCATTGCTTCGTCCGACATGTTGTTTTAACGGTGTGACAGAAAAGAGATGAAAAAGGTTAGGGGTAAATGACGTCTACGCGCGTAGATAAAGTAAATTTCTTACGTGCGTCGACGCAACGCTGCCATTGCAACGACACAACGCTTCCATTGTCACTCTTAAAGTAGTTAATGGAATCAGGCGTTACTTTTCGGAAATCCATATCTTATTAGTTCGCGGAATGTTTGGTTGAGGTAATATTTCGCGGAATATTGCTAAAAATAATTACAAACTAAAACTCTTAAAGTAACCAATTTTTTTTTATTTTCAGCGCCATGTTGGAAATTCGCGGTCGGCGTCCGTTCGTGATATCCCGCGCGTCGTTCCCCGGGCTGGGGCGGTTCGCGGGACACTGGAGCGGTGACATCGACTCCTCCTGGGACGACATGAAGATGTCCATACCCGGTAACACATTATGTGTGTTTGTATAGTCCAGCGCCATGTCGGAAACCCGCGGTCGGCGTCCGTTCGTGATATCCCGCACGTCGTTCCCCGGGCTGGGGCGGTTCGCGGGACACTGGAGCGGCGACATCGACTCCTCCTGGGACGACATGAAGATGTCCATACCCGGTAACACATTATGTGTGTTTGTATAGTCCAGCGCCATGTCGGAAACCCGCGGTCGGCGTCCGTTCGTGATATCCCGCGCGTCGTTCCCCGGGCTGGGGCGGTTCGCGGGACACTGGAGCGGCGACATCGATTCCTCCTGGGACGACATGAAGATGTCCATACCCGGTAACACATTATGTGTGTTTGTATAGTCCAGCGCCATGTCGGAAACCCGCGGTCGGCGTCCGTTTGTGATATCGCGCGCGTCGTTCCCCGGGCTGGGGCGGTTCGCGGGACACTGGAGCGGCGACATCGACTCCTCCTGGGACGACATGAGGATGTCCATACCCGGTATTGTGCCATTCTTCTTTTTTGTATAGGCCGTGGAAAGCTTCAAGACCGCTCGGTGAAACCATATGGGTTCATGTTTCCACAAATGCTTATTGGATTTGAGATTCAGACATTGGTTTCAGCCACTAGGTACCATCGAAGAAATTGATACATATGACGGACCTACGTCATTTGGTTCTGTTATATCAATTTAATATTCACGATCTGTTGAATGGGTTTGACATACTATGATGGCTCAGCGACCCAAAGTGGATCTTGGCCTCCGATATGAGTTTGTGCCACATGGGTTCGGCATTACGCGACCAAAGTACCTACGGGCCTACGTACTTAAGGCCCGATTCGACCAAACTTGAAGTTCCACGAGTGTAACTATACTGAGAATAATTTTACTCCTTCAATTTACTCTAGGATATCTTCGTTTGCGTTTTACCACGTTACTCGAAGAGTATACTATGCTCGGTATTATTACTCATAGGTTTAAAATGAACAATGAACGAATGTGTAAACCGACAAAAATTCATGTGTTATTGTTTGTATTAGAATGACTTGTACGCCATAACAATTTAATTTCGTAGAGTAATACAGTAAAATGTCAATGTCAAATGCATGACGTTGACGTGCAATGCATAAGTCTTATGTTTATTTTTCCCTATGGCATAAGTTCAATGTAAAAAGTTTAAAAAATCCGTTATTTTTCGTAGGTTGTGTTTGTTTTGTTCGATTTTTTCGCTGACCGCAGTGTATTACGTACATATAATATACCTATAGGTAACTAGCTGTCCCGGCAAACGTTTCTTTGCCATTTATACGTGGGAGAGCCATGCTTCGGCACGAATGGGCCGGCTCGACCGGAGAAATACCACGTTCTCACAGAAAACCGGCGTGAAACAGCGCTTGCGCTGTGTTTCGCCGAATGAGTGAGTTTACCGGAGGCCCAATCCTCTACCCTATTCCCTTCCCTACCCTCTCCTATTCCCTTCCCTTCCCATCCCTACCCTCTCCTATTCCCTTCCCTTCCCATCCCTACCCTCCCCTATTACATTATTCCCTCTTAAAAGGCCGGCAACGCACCTGCAGCACTTCTGATGCTGCGAGTGTCCATGGGCGACGGAAGTTGCTTTCCATCAGGTGACCCGTTTGCTCGTTTAAAGGGGAAATAAGGGGATTTCATAAAAAAAATATTATATAAAGCATATCGCCCGTATTATTTAAGTGAATTAGTGACTAAATAAGTATTAAAAAAAAAAAAAAAAAACAGCTACTTACCACAGGGTCAGACTGACGTGACGTGTGAAGCGTCCATAGATATAAAAAAAGACGGGTTGCACACCGGGAGTGCCGGCAGAAGTGAAACCTTGATTATTAACGTTGTGCATTTTTTTAACCCATTTTTTATAAAAATCGATTATTAAAAATCGATTTTTTTTATTAATAAAAATAATTTAAATAAATCGATAAAGTTCCAGTTTTCGAGTTCGAGTTTTCGAGTTTTCGGGTTTTCGAGTTTTCGAGTTTTCGAGTTCGAGTTCGACACAAAACACTACTCTCCAACCGTCTTACGCGTTTTGTATGGTTTTTCGATCAACACGAAAATCTATCGCGAGTTTCATAGTTTTTACCCATCCCACAAAAGTGCTCAACGCCGCTAAAGAAGTTTTCACTTCATAAAAGTATGTCACCATGGCAACGTCCATCGCTATCCCGTGACCCGCGTCGCATAAACGACATGGTCGCTCTTTATAGACAAATAATTTGCAATAAAATAAAATTGCGACTATAATTAAAGATCTAAGCTATCCTATCTCTCAAGTTGGAAAAAAGCACACATTTTAAAAAAAGAAACATTAAAATCGGTTAAGTAGTTTAGGAATCCATCGCGGACAAACATCGTGACAGGAGATTTATATATAATAGATAAAGATGAGCAACGAAAAAAGAAAACGAAGACCAAATTGGCTTCAACAAAAAACAACTTTTAATAGATCTGGTAGAAAAGCATATTTTAATATACTTAAGTGAAAAAAAAAAAACGGATAGCGTTACGATCGAATTCAAACTCGCGGAATGGCAAGTAATATCCATAGAATACAATAGCCGTTTTAAATTTTAATACAATAATTAAACGTTCCATTGCGTCGAATTTTTAGGAACAATTAAAATTAAATATAAAATATAACACTTCTTTTTTTCAAAATGGCCCATCACAATGACACTGACCGTAACAGTTGGATTCTTTTTCAAAGGTTGACACCACAGATGATGACACCCTGCTGTGCAACTATTCTGTTTAATATTTACTCCATCAAAATCGGCCGTGTAATATTTAGTCCCGTGTAACTACTTTACTCTTGGATTAGAAGTTGGAAAAACGCAAAACCAGCTTACTCTTAGATTAGGAGACAGTTATACTCGAGTAAAAATTTACTCCAGTTTGGTCGAATCCGCCCTTAGTCGCGTAAGTCGCCTTTTGCCTATGAATAATCTACTCTGATAAATGATAATCTATATATATAAAAGAAAGTTTTGTTCGTTACGCCACTTATAACTCAAGAACGGATGAACCGATTTGGCTGAAAATTGGTGGAGAGGTAGCTTAGAACCAGGAATAGCACATAGGATACATTTTGTCCCGGAAAAATGTACGGTTACTGCACAATATACTTTTATGAATTGCGCGTAAACTATTCAATCGATTTTGATGAATTTTGGTATGGAGATACTTTGAGTCTCGGGAAAGGACAAGGGATACTTTTTGTCCCGGAAAATGTACGGTTCCCGCACAATAAACTTTTATGGTTTTCGCCTAAACTATTCAGTCTATTTTTATGAAATTTGGTATGGAGATACTTTGAGTCTCGGGAAAGGACAAGGGATACTTTTGGTCCCGGAAAATGTACGGTTTCCGCACAATAAACTTTTATGATTTTCGCCTAAACTATTCAATCGATTTTGATGAATTTTGGTATGGAGATACTTTGAGTTTAGGGAAAGGACAAGGGACACTTATTGTCCCGGAAAATGTACGGTTCCCGCACAATAAACTTTTATGATTTTCGCCTAAACTATTCAGTCTATTTTTATGAAATTTGGTATTGCGATACTTTGAGTCTCGGGAAAGGGATACTTTTGGTCCCGGAAAATGTACGGTTCCCGCACAATAAACTTTTATGATTTTCGCCTAAACTATTTAATCAGTTCTATATTGATGAAATTTGGTATGGAGATACATTGAGTCTCGGGAAAGGACAAGAGATACTTTTGGTCCCGGAAAATGTACGGTTCCCGCACAATAAACTTTTATGATTTTCGCTTAAGCTCTTCAATCTATTTTGATGAAAGGTATGGAGATACTTTGAGTCTCGGGAAAGGAGAAGGGATACTTTTTGTCCCGGAAAATGTACGGTTCCTGCACAATAAACTTTTATGATTTTCGCCTAAACTATTCAGTCTATTTTTATGAAATTTGGTATGGAGATACTTTGAGTCTCGAGAAAGGACAAGGGATACTTTTTGTCCCGGAAAATATACGGTTCCTGCACAATAAACTTTTATGATTTTCGCTTAAACTATTTAATCTATTTTTATGAAATTTGGTATGGCGATACTTTGAGTCTCGGGAAAGGGATACTTTTGGTCCCGGAAAATGTACGGTTCCCGCACAATAAACTTTTATGATTTTCGCCTAAATTATTTAATCAGTTCTATATTGATGAAATTTGGTATGGAGATACATTGAGTCTCGGGAAAGGACAAGAGATACTTTTGGTCCCGGAAAATGTACGGTTCCCGCACAATAAACTTTTATGATTTTTGCCTAAGCTCTTCAATCTATTTTGATGAAAGGCATGGAGATACTTTGAGTCTCGGGAAAGGAGAAGGGATACTTTTTGTCCCGGAAAATGTACGGTTCCTGCACATTAAACTTTTATGATTTTCGCCTAAACTATTCAGTCTATTTTTATGAAATTTGGTATGGAGATACTTTGAGTCTCGAGAAAGGACAAGGGATACTTTTTGTCCCGGAAAATGTACGGTTCCTGCACAATAAACTTTTATGATTTTCGCTTAAACTATTTAATCTATTTTGATGAAATTTGGCAATAAGATATTAATTTTAATCAATTGTTTTCTTAATTACACCAATTCGAATTAAATAATCATCGTTAAGACAGGACAACATCTGTCGGGTCAGCTAGTATATTATAATAGCTCTGCTCTCTATATTTTTACCAAATTTTTATTGTATTTTTGGTGACTTTAGATAAATGTATCATGTTACAGACATACTGACGTTCAGTCTATTCGGCGTGTCTATGATGGGTGCGGACATATGCGGGTTCCGTAACGATGCGACCCCTGAGCTGTGTCGCCGGTGGATGCAGTTGGGGGCTTTCTACCCCTTCTCGAGGAACCATAATTCGGATTCGTCCAAGGTAATTAATATTTTTGTAACAAGTTTAAGATTGCTTGGCGAAACTTGGCGCTCATTAAAAAATTCATGGGATTTGACCATACGTATGGCCATGTGCGTGCTTTTTTGCGTGCGTTATGTTATATTTCATATTACTTGACGACCTCTGTGGCTCAGTGGGTGGGCTGTTGGTAGCTCAAGCCGGTGGTCGCGGGTTCGAATCCCGCCGACGGAACAAAAAAATTTTCAAAGTTCCTGGGTCATGGATGTGTATTAAATATGTGTATCTATATACATATAATAAAACTGTAGAAATGACGATTCTGTACATTAAAGATATTCAAAAAATAATAAGCGGAGGGTGTCACTACATCGCTATACAAGCCAAAAATGTGTTTTTTTGGCCAGTTTTTTGTCTGTCTGTCTGTCTGTCTGTCTGTCTGTATGTTTGTTCCACTATCACACGAAAACTACTGATCCGATTTGAATACGGTTTTCGCAGATATATTTGTCTTCTTCCAACTTAACATCTGGTGTATAAAAAAACTCCCCCCACCCCTCTAAAGGGACGAAAGTGGGGGTCAGATTTTGTATAAGACTTTTACTTTTACACGAAAACTACTGATCCGATTTGCATACGGTTTTCGCAGATATATTAGTCTTTTTCCAACTCAAAATCAGCTGGTGTATAAAAATCATCCCCGCCACCCCTCTAAGGGGAGCAAAGAGGGGGTCATATTAACTGTGTTTTCAAACTTAACATCTGGTGTATAAAAATTTTCCCCCCACCCCTCTTAGGGGACAAAAGAGGGGTAAGATTTAAATACTTTAAATGGCAAAATGGTTTGCCGGGACAGCTAATCATATAATAAAAATCTTAAATATATGTATAGTTTTTTTATTCGTAGTATATATAGTATAAAAAGTATTAAATATATTTCCGTTGTCTGGTTCCCGTAACACAAGTCCTTTGGGTACTTAGTACGGGGCCAGACTGACGTGGTGTGAAGCGTCCATAGATATTATTATTATGACAGTTAAATTATTGTGACATATGACAGTTGTTTGACATGACAATTTGTCACGAAAGATACGGCTACATAGCTCCACCTGGTGACAAATGAATTATTGAAAACTCTCATTTCACACGATTTGACGACGCTTGCCACGCCCCCATAACATATCTCTCCCTCTTTCTTATATTCACATATCTATCCCTTTCTCTCTCTTTTTGGGACGAAGTTCCTTATCGCGCGTTGCAAAACGAGGCCTGAGGCCCGAGTGTGAGTTTTTTGTTTGACATTCGATCGTGAACGCGTTTGCCGTTTACTAAGATTTAGTATGGGAGCTGGGCTCACTCCCGTGATCATCGCTAGGTGGCGCTGTACAAATCCCATAGTAAACGCCAGGCGCGTTTACGATCGAATATGAAAGAAAAACTCACACTCGGGCCTCTGACGGAAAAATTAAGACCAAACGTTGTACCTACACTTTTTGCTATCAACTATAGCAAAAAGTGCCGTGCGGCGTGCGCATGTTTCTCTCTCTCTCTCTCTCTCTCTCTCTCATAGAAGGCAACTTCGTTCCATCCGTATGTCCCTTGACACCTCTCAAGTTTTTTTTTCTAAAATCTGTCTCATGCATCTGTCTAATCTTCAGTAAGTAGTAAAAAAATATCCACAGCCGAACATATAACCTCCTCCTTTTTGGAAGTCGGTTAAAAAACGAATGGTGCAGTTATAGAAACTCGCACAGGGCGCAAAAAGTTTTAAAATTTGTGGTTGCATCTTCAGCCGCAAGACCCGGCGTACTTCGGCGGCGCGGTGGCGGCGGCGTCGGCACGCGCGCTCCGCCTGCGCTACAAGCTGCTGCCCTACTACTACACGCTGTTCTGGCGGGCTCATCTCTACGGCGAGACCGTGGCCCGACCGCTGTTCCTGGAGTGAGTATACTGCCAAAGTGCCTGTGGCGGTACCCACTGACCTCCATTATACAAGTGCGTGGACTTATGATACCCTTTGAAATGACAGCTATTTTTTGTGCCTATTTGAAGCGGAATCAGCGCCCCCAATGCGGGGGAAGAGAACTAAATCTGACTGTTTGCGTGTTTTGGCTGGCTTGGTTTGGCCTTTTACTCGAGGAGTGAAGAAAACAGCTGGTTCGACTTCTTGCGTATATTTTTTCAAATCTTTACAATCGTAATTAGCGAATTTTTAGCGAAAATGTTAAGGGTTACAATTAGAGATGCGCCGAATATTCGTTTGGTATTCGGTATTCGGCGTATTCGGCATCTTTTCCACTATTTGTATTCGGCTGAATTATTCGGCTCAGTTACCGAATATATTCGGTTTGTTTTTTTTTTTCAAAATATTAAAAACTAGACCCGCCCCGGCTTCGCCCGTGGGACATACATAGCCTATGTCACTCAGGGATAACATACTTGTCTAATAGTAAAAGAATTTTTAAAATCAGCCCACTAGTTTTTGAGTTTATCCATTACAAACAAATCTTTCCTCTTTATAATATTGGTATGAAGTATGATATTTTTCTTGGCTTTGTATATGAAATGGAGTAGAATTAAAAGACAGCTTCATATGTATGTTTAAAGGTATTCCATTTAATTCTACTTACATGAAGACAAATAACAATAACTTAATAGTAATCTACATGCAAATGAAACAAATAACACTGTTTTACTGCTTTATTTTTCACTTCATAAAGATCACAACCTCTGCAAGTTCTTTGCGGTCTGCCACTCACTAAAACCTGGTTCTCACTTTTTCAAAGAAACTATAACATCCTGAAATGGATAAAGTGTGGTTCTAAACTTGTTGAAGCACTTGGAAATCGTCGTTACTAGCAGGCGATGGTTGTTGCAAATGTTTCGCAACACTGCACGGGTGTTAATTGTTGTTTTTCTTGTCAATGTGTTAAACTCGTCACAGATATCTACAAACAGCTTCTTATTCAACCCTTGTAATGGGTTTTAAACTCAGAGTCAGACAGTTCCAGTGCCTGGGCTCGGTCGCGATTGCGAGGTCCTATTTAGCTGTATTTCTGGCTGCATCTCTTGTTTCTTCTTCTGGAATGGCTTCTAATACGAGCACTGTATGCACCAATGTTATAAAAATACGTTTTATAGTTTAAAATTTTACGTAAAACACCACTAAATACTCAGCGATAAACAAGCAATCGAAAAAAAAAAAACACTTTTGTTGTGATCGCTATTTGACAGTTCAAATTGCTCGCCGATTTCCATCGCATTGCTGTCAAAAGCCTTAGGTGATACGAAATAAATGCAACAGTATGGAGATTTAGCGATTTAAATGCAATTATAGTTCCTTGATTGTTCGGCAGAGGGAGTACTGTCGCTCGATTGTTATCGTATTGTTTTGGCTGTTATGTGATACGAAACTGCGATTATTGCGCAATAATTGCGATAGCATTGCCCTCGTGAGATACGTGATAGCCCAGACGGCTCGCTCCGAGCTAGCCAGCAGCGGCACGTAGGGTACACGATAGAACTTGTTTGCGCGGCAAAATAAAATAATGGTAAACCGAATAATTTTGCCGAATATTCGGTTCGGTAAAGGCTAAACCAAATAATATTCGGTATTCGGTTATTCGGCCAAATCACTATTCGGCGCATCTCTAGTTACAATGCGTATTTAAAGATGGAGAATGCAAAAGTGAACCTAGGTGCGTATGAAGGGTGACACGACTGCGTATCACGTCATCGGCGGCCAACCGCTGAAATTATCGCGTGATGGGTGACCAATGGGCTGCTGCAGGCATAATACGTCAGCTAGGAGCAGGATAGCAGACATATCCTATCTTGTGCGTGAACATACTCCCCGGCCTTGGAATCTGGAGCATCTGCAGGTTCCAACAGTTCAGGTATTAAGATTCTTGAGGAAGAAGTGGGCAAATCTTGGAGAAGGCTCGCCGTACAACGCCATCTGCCTTGCGAATATCGGCAACTCGCGAAACTCCGTCTCTGCCTGGATAGGTTTTGACGATGCGGCCTAAACTCCACTTCATCGGCGGCAAGTTGTTGTCCTTGATGAGGACCAGCATGTCCTCCTTGAGGTCTCCCTTGTTCTGCTGCCATTTACTCCTCGTCGGAAGCACGGACACGTACTCCTGGGACCACCGCTTCCAAAAGTACTGTCGGATCTGCTCGAGACGCTGGTATCGTGTGATGCTTACAGCTTTTTACTCCAGCCTCCCACAATCCCCCGAAATGACTAGCGTAATACGGAATCATTTTAAAGTTAATATTTTGCGAAATTGCGTATTCCCGTATTTCATCAGAACAAGAGTCCAAAATATTCTTGAAATCATTCATCAAGCCAACAAAGTTTTTCCCGTTGTCGGAAAAGCAAAATAGAAAATTCATGTTTTGTGGAGATAAAAATAAGAAACTTATCAAAATTAAATTGGGGCGAATTTTGAACACGCCCACCTACTCTAATTAAATTATTCGGATCTACAAACAAATTTAATTTTAAAAGTTGACTGCAACCTTTCAAAGGTTGCTTATTTTTAATTAAATTAAAAATATCATTAAATGAATCCCGTTGACTTATCTTTGCTAACGTCAACTCTGCACAATTTAATTCTTCGACAGTAAGCAAACCGGTCCGCTTATTATTTAAATTGCGAGCGTTATAGATAAAGCGTAACACATAAGCTTCGGCTCGTTTAAGTCTTATGTACTGCGAGAAACGAGAAAAATTGAATAAACTGATTTCATATTGATCGACGGCATGACAACATACATGAGATGATATTTTAGTTTCTGGTAAATCGTTAAATATTAATTTGGATTGTTTTAAATTTGGAATTTTGATGTTTAAATCTTTTAAAAATGTCGGGCCATTCCACCATAGAGGTGAGGAAATAAGCGCGGGTAAACTTTGGCCTCGTGAAACTAAGTCGGACGGATTGTCTTTGCCCGCTACGTGACGCCAGGCATGTTCCTTAGTCAACTCATGGATCTCTGCCATCCTGTTTTGAACGTAAGGTTTTAACAAATTAATAGGCATACCTAACCAACCTAAAACGATGGTAGAATCCGTCCAAAACACAACTTTATCAAAAGAAGAACGCAGCGATTCCTTTAGTTTGCGATATAATCGCGCCCCTAGCAAAGCACCGCACAACTTTAAACGAGGTATAGTCGTGGGTTTAGTAGGCGCGACCTTGCCCTTGGAACATAACAGGTGCACTGTAGCATCAGCTGATCCACAGCTGATAATCCGAACGTACGCGCAGGCACCGTATGCGATTTGCGACGCGTCCGTAAAAATGTGCAACTCCGTGCGCGTAGGTTCAATACACATTACATAACGCGGAATGCGTAAACAATCTAAATGAGATAACCCATCAATAAATTTATTCCATACTTGTGAAATATCATCGGAAACCGGTTCGTCCCATTCTAATTTTAATAACCAACACTTTTGCAATAAAGTTTTAGCGACTGTAATGACCGGACTCAGTAATCCTAGCGGATCGTATATCTGAGCCGCGGATGATAATATAAGACGTTTAGTTATTAAATTATCGTTATCTTGACCGCCACGAACCTGGGACAGATAATAAATTTCATCAGTTATACTATTCCAACCGACACCTAAAGTTTTATTTTGAACGTTTTTATTAAACAATGATAACTGTTGCGCATTTTTATTGTCCGTGCAAACTAACAGGCCTAGACTGTCGCGATCATAGTTGTAAACCCATTTGCGCAGATTAATACAGGCTGTACTTAAAATATTCATAATGTTTATAATGTCGAATTCATTATATTTATAATGTCTAATTCTGTAGTAGAATTAGAAGAAACTACTAAATCGTCCACGTAGAACGAATCGTTAATAGTGGATGCTATGTGCGGATTAGGGCTTGAATATCGGATGGTTTTTCAATTCCGGAATTGGGTTTCGATATTCAGTATTTCAATTCCGGAATTCCGGAATTCCGGAACTCAAAAGTGTCTTTTTTGTGAAAAAAAGTTTAAATTGAAAATATTGAAACCAAAAGATCAACGCGAGTGGGATTTGAACCCACGAGCCTGGCGATCCGTGCCAGCCACTGCTCTAACCAACTAGCACTGTGAGTGCAGAACACAAATAAAAAAGTTTATATTGACTCTATCTAAGTGTAAAAAGATTGCAAAAATGTCATACCTAATATTATTCTTTTATTATTTAAATGTATGTTTTCTATCAAATACCATTAATTTTATGGATTTACTTTCTTAGTGTGTATTAGAAATATGATCAAATAAAACAATTGAAATGAAAAGTACTTGAGTTTTATATACTTATAAGAAAAATCAGAAATTATTCATTTGTAGTAATTAAAGTCAATGAAATCGCATAAGAAGCTCACTACACTAACGGAAACGTGCGAAAGCTGTTGATGATTTATAATCTAAGTACATTTTTGTTTATAATGAAATTATAAGAAGGTAAGCGCGTTCAAACTGTCGGCATTGAGTGAGCTTCGTACGCGATTACATATATTGGTGACCACCGAAAAAGCTCTTTCCGCTTCTACGCTCGTTGGCGGTATTGTTTTCAAATATTGGAAACATTTTTGTAGGTACTGTCCTCTAACGCCACCGTTTTCATAAACTGCCATCTCTACTCTTATTAAACTTTGTAAATCTAAAACGTTCGTCTTCCTTCAACTTTTTACTGTTAATTTGTTTTGTATAAATATGGATGCGTCGCGCCTCAAGCCGAATAATATTTTATTTTTTTCAATATCGAAATTTCGATATTGATCTCGCCAATTCCGGAATTGGAAACGATATTGGATTTCTTCGGAATTCCGGAATTATGCCAATTCCGGAATTCCGGAGCTCAAGCCCTAGTGCGGATCCTTACAATAATTTTTCGCTAAGTCTTTTAAGCACCTACAACTAAGATAAGGCGCCGACGCCGTGCCGTACGTAACGGTATTCAGTCGGTACACTGTTAGCTGCTCTGACGGACTATCCCGTTCTGAGGGACTATTACTCGTATATAGCCTATAGCCTTTCTCGATAAATGAGCGTCCCAACTAACAAAAATTGATCTTGTAGTGGCTTATATAGTAAAAATTATTTTCTTATAGAAGTCGTATTATCGCTAATAAGGGTGCATTTGGGCACAATTTAAAAGGATAATAACCTTATACCCTCCTTATAGTTGCTTTATTGTCCGCTTTTTTCCTTATACGTGTTATATAATGACCAAGAACAAGGTACTTCAACTTATAAGAAACATATAGAAAGCGTTAATACGGGCGATCACCCTTATACGTGTTATATTATTGTCCGATACAAGAGAGTTAACCTCCGTTTGCCCTTTTTGCCGTCATAAGTGATTTACATTTTCGCAATAGCTTGGAGAAGAAATAGTAACGTCAGCTATTTTACTGTCAAGTAAACTATAAGTCATTATTTTATACGTACAGTTTATTTACCTGATTTAGTGCTCGTTTATAGTAAAAAGTGTATGGGAATTAAAATGCATGATAAAATGTGATACGCTGTGTGTTTTGGTATCAACTCGCCCTTGAATTTAAGCTGTTTTTATGCTAAAAACGTCATTAATTATTTAGTCAAGTTATATACAGTGCTTTTAAAAGAACAAGAGGATTCACACATCGTCTATAAGGAGTCTATGAGAGTAAAGACTTTATAACGGCATCGATTGTTTCTTGTGATATCGCCATTTTACATATCGTTAGGGTTCCTTTCACACTAACAAAATCGCACCTAGCTAGTGTTATTCCCGTTTATTATAAATAAAAATTATTTTTTTTCCACTGTAGTTGGGTTGGCCGAAAGTGACCTCTTTATAAGGATACTTTAGCTCACTTTTGCAAACTAATTTTAAGTTTGAAATATTATTAAAAATACGTGATTATCAAATTAATTGTTTTATTTTTTACTTTTCTTCTGTAACCATCACTCCTTTTCAACTTCTTCCACAGTTTTGAATCCCTTTTTAGGGTTCCGTACCCAAAGGGTAAAACGGGACCCTATTACTAAGACTTCGTTATCTGTCCGCCTGTCTGTCCTGTCTTGTAGGCACCTGAAATTTACACAAAGGACTAAAAACTTTAAAAAAATTTGGCCTTTTTTTGTTCTATGAAAGTACGGAACCCTTCGTGCACAGGTCCGACTCGCACTTGGCCAATCATTCCGCTCCGCAAGAAATTCACACAATCTGTTGTACGTTTAAAATGGCGAATTTAGTTATGTAAAGCATTTTAATATAACCTTAAAGAGAATAATATCTTTATAATCACTGTTTAAGGGAATGTGGATTGCTTTCATCCTTGTTAAGGTCATATAAAATGTTAGCATTCATTTGTTGGATAGATGTCTTATTAAATGCCCTTATAAGTTAAAAGCATTATTAGTTACCTTGTGCATTACTTTTATAAGAATAATTGACCATATTAAAAGCTTTTATATAGTCTTTGAATATTATAAGGCTAAAAAACAATGTAAATAGCCACTATAAGATGAACATATTTCGAAGCCTTATAGTTGCCGTATAAATTAGAGTTATTAACGTTTACCCAACCAAATTATAAGAATAAAGGTAATATTAGCCAAATCTCCTAATAGTGTGCCATTATAAGTAACATTGGCAGAATGAATGCTCTTTTTTAACAAGTATAAGAGTTTAGACCTTATTGAGTTAATTTTATAAGGTTAGTTTGTTTGTTGGTCTGTCTGTCTGACTGTCTGTTACCTCTTCACGTCCGAACCGCTGAACCGAATTTGCTAAAATCCGGTATGGAGATGTTTTGAGTCCCGCGAAAGGACGTAGGATACTTTTATCCCGCAAAATGTGCGGTTCCCGCTCGATAAACGAATTTTGTCGCAAAGGAGTTGTGGTCGTCATCTTACTAGACGTCCATAAACTACCTAAATGCCCGAGAGTGCCCTGACACAATATTACTACTTACGTAAAGTTTAAGAAATAAGAATCCTAAGAACAGCCCCTTATTTTGTAACTTTGATGAACATGAACTTCATTGCTTACGCTTTACGGTCACAATAATTTTGAACTTAAGCCAATTTAAAAAGTATAAATGTCACTTTTTTGTTTTTGGTTCGTTCAGACTTTCTTGTTGCTCAGATCGATCAGAAACTTGTTGCGTTTGAATTTTTTTGAGTAATGTAACAATTGGACCTTTTTTTTCAGGTTCCCGCACTGCGACAAAGTCCACGAGATCGACACTCAATTCCTCATAGGTCCTTACATCATGATATCCCCCATATTGGAGCAGGGGAAGAACACTACCAAGTCGTTCTATCCGTGCGGTAGACCGTGGTACAACGTGAATACTGGTCAACAGATCAGTAGTGGGGGAACATGGCTGGAGATAAGTGATAAGGATATGGTGGCTGTAAGGGTGAGTTGAAATGAGATAGTTGATTTTCAAGGTCACACGCGAAAATAAAAGTTTGTCACCCACTTTTAGTTAATTATAAATATAGACTTGAAGTTTGCAGAATAGAGATTAATTTATCTCCCTAATCTTCTATTCTCTATTATTTTTTGCTTTTAGCTTTTTTCCAATTACTCCATATCTGTCAATAAACGCCTGCCGCGCATACGTTGACGACTAAGCGCAGTTACGTCGACAACTTAACGTAACTGCGCTTGGTCACTTGTTGTCACCCACGTTTGCTGCGAACTAAACAGCGTAATTATTTTACTGTAATTTCTACAGCATGTAATATTCCCATCAACATTTTTTCAGGAGGGCGCCATACTCCCCCTACAAACGGCACGCGGGCCCGCACCGGTCAACACGGAGCGCGCCCGCAGCGGCCCGCTACAGCTGCTAGCGGCCGCCGGGGTGACTGTCGCGGGCGACACCGCCGCCACAGGCGAACTGTACTGGGACGACGGGGATAGCATCAGTGAGTGTAGTGACTAGTGTAGTTAGTATATAGGCGAGCCACACTAAGCGACACTACGCTGCAGCTGCTAGCGGCCGCCGGGGTGACTGTCGCGGGCGACACCGCCGCCACAGGCGAACTTTACTGGGACGACGGGGATAGCATCAGTGAGTGTAGTGACTAGTGTAGTTAGTATATAGGCGAGCCACACTAAGCGACACTACGCTGCAGCTGCTAGCGGCCGCCGGGGTGACTGTCGCCGGCGACACCGCCGCCACAGGCGAACTGTACTGGGACGACGGGGATAGTATCAGTGAGTGTAGTGACTAGTGTAGTTAGTATATAGGCGAGCCACACTAAGCGACACTACGCTGCAGCTGCTAGCGGCCGCCGGTGTGACTGTCGCGGGCGACACCGCCGCCACAGGCGAACTGTACTGGGACGACGGGGATAGCATCAGTGAGTGTAGTGACTAGTGTAGTTAGTATATAGGCGAGCCACACTAAGCGACACTACGCTGCAGCTGCTAGCGGCCGCCGGGGTGACTGTCGCAGGCGACACCGCCGCCACAGGCGAACTGTACTGGGACGACGGGGATAGCATCAGTGAGTGTAGTGACTAGTGTAGTTAGTACATAGGCGAGCCACACTAAGCGACACTACGCTGCAGCTGCTAGCGGCCGCCGGGGTGACTGTCGCGGGCGACACCGCCGCCACAGGCGAACTGTACTGGGACGACGGGGATAGCATCAGTGAGTGTAGTGACTAGTGTAGTTAGTATATAGGCGAGCCACACTAAGCGACACTACGCTGCAGCTGCTAGCGGCCGCCGGGGTGACTGTCGCGGGCGACACCCCCGCCACAGGCGAACTGTACTGGGACGACGGGGATAGCATCAGTGATTGTAGTGACTAGTGTAGTTAGTATATAGGCGAGCCACACTAAGCGACACTACGCTGCAGCTGCTAGCGGCCGCCGGGGTGACTGTCGCGGGCGACACCCCCGCCACAGGCGAACTGTACTGGGACGACGGGGATAGCATCAGTGATTGTAGTGACTAGTGTAGTTAGTATATAGGCGAGCCACACTAAGCGACACTACGCTGCAGCTGCTAGCGGCCGCCGGGGTGACTGTCGCGGGCGACACCCCCGCCACAGGCGAACTGTACTGGGACGACGGGGATAGCATCAGTGATTGTAGTGACTAGTGTAGTTAGTATATAGGCGAGCCACACTAAGCGACACTACGCTGCAGCTGCTAGTGGCCGCCGGGGTGACTGCCGCCGGCGACACCGCCGCCACCGGTGAACTGTACTGGGACGACGGGGATAGTATCAGTGAGTGTAGTGACTAGTGTAGTTAGTATATAGATTGACATTAGTATTCGCTAGAGAAGCGATGACTTATGTCAAATCGCATATATTTTGTAGCGTTAGCGTTTTGTCACTTGTCTAAGAGTCTGGGACGACGGGGATAGTATCAGTAAGTTCGCGTCCCAATCAAACACGGCGCGGCGTCGTCACCGTGCCACTACACGACGTCGCCACCGTGCGGTCTAAGAGCCTGTCCACACGGCGCGTTGCGTCGACGCAGAGCCGGCCACACGGGCGCTGCGTCATCGCAGTGTTATTACAAAGCAGTCTTAACGTCAACACCCCCTCCCGCTTCGTCTCGGGGGCCGCTGTCCGTCATGTGTGCGTTGCGACGACGCAGCGCGCCGTGTGAACACTTTGGTTATTTGTATGTAAAACAACGCAACGGCAGCGCTGCGTCGACGCAACGCGCCGTGTGCACTTGCTCAAAGGGGCCTCGCGCCCTTTGGACCACGAGGTTTTTTTAAGAATTCACGAGTTTTGATGTCCTCTTGCATCATCCATCACACGGCCTCGCAAGATATATCTTGCCCACATCTTTATGTCTTGCCGCACCACTATGTAGATTTGCATTGTCCACCAAATATTTCTTTACCTTTTGTGTACTGTTGCATGTGAATTTGCCCAATATATTTTAAGAAAATGTTTCGTTTTTAAAATATAAATTATTTTGCCCTACAGATAGCTACGAGGAGAAGAAATACAGTCACATCGAATTTGAGGTTGTGGACAATGAGCTCCGGAGTACAGTGAAATGGTGGGGGTACGGAGTACCATCTATTGACACCATCACAGTGCTTGGCCTCCCAAAAGTCAAATCCGTTACCATTAACGGTGAAGCAGCCAACTTCACGTATGGGGTCAAGACACAAATACTCAACATACCCAATATAAACTTAGCGTTGGACAAAAACTTCACTGTGAAGTGGATGTAGGTTTAACAGACTTTAAAAAGGTGTTTTATTATAAATGTTGTGTCCCAGGTTACCACTATCTCTAGTGTATCACGTCATATTTTTAGTTGTAAAGTGTTTTTAAATATTTTGTATTATAGGTTAGGAGTTAGAAATTAAATAATACGGCCACCGTATAATAGTAGGGGAGGTAGCTAGCAGTTAGCACTACGTTTGCTAAGTCATTTCATACCGATCAAACTTTTGTCCAGCGGTAGCTTAATATTTATCAATCAATATAATTAGCGTCAGTCGCCGCACCCGTGGTGGAATGATAACTGAGAGTATTTCAAAGTTGTAAAAAAAATATTTGCTTAAAGTGATTTTATACCAAATGAAACTTTGATGGATGATTATTGAGGTCATGTTTAACCAAAAAATCACCGTCAGCCGTATTGCAGACGGGGGATTCAACGTCAGTCGCGTTACTGAACATGTAAAAAATTGTTGAATATAAAGTCATTTTATGCCGTACAAAATATATACAGGTAAATGTTTCTACTTTGTAAATAATAAAGAAAACCGTCATTCGCTAATACGATGGTGGAAAAACCGTCAGCCAGCGATATAAGTTATGAACTTATGACCAATATAGCCCTACTACGCGCTCAATGTATCGCGTGGAAATGTCGACATTTCCACCTGTAAACATTCAGCTGACGGCGATTTTCGTTTGAATTAACCATAAAATTGTCTCACATACGAGTAGCAATTTTAAGCAATTAATTCGATAGTCAATATTTGTGAAGAAGAATTATATACATTTTACTTAAAAGCGCCATCTGTTGTTATATACTAAAACTAAAATAACACCTACCCAACCTAAACGTGTATAATCTAGATATGAACCTTTATTGGGTGCGAATTGGGATCTTTTTAATGTCAATTCAATACGATTCCCAACAACAACTTTGAGATGCTCTCAATTTTTATATTCCACCCATTATGAAGTGGCTGGCGATCAAAGCTGTTATGTATTATAATAGGGGAGGTAGTGCTATCGTTTGCTAAATCATTTCATACCGACCAAATTTTTGTCCAGTGGTAGCTTATTGTTTATCAATCAATATAATCAGCGTCAGTCGCCGCACCCGTGGTGGAATGTTAACTGAGATTATTTCAAAGTTGTAAAAAAATAATTGCGAAAAGTGATTTTATACCGAATGAAAATTTTATGGATGATTATTGAGGTCAGCCGTATCGCAGACAGGGGATTCAACGCCAACAGCTGACGGCGATTTTCGTTTGAATTAACCATAAAATTGTCTCACATACGAGTAGCAATTTTAAGTAATTAATTCGATAGTCAATATTTGTGAAGAAGAATTATATATATTTTACTTTAAAAGCGCCATCTGTTATATATTAAAACTAAATTAACACCTACCGAACCTAAACGTGTATAATCTAGATATGAACCTTTATTGGGTGCGAATTGGGATCTTTTTAATGTCAATTCAATACGATTCCCAACAACAACTTTGAGATTCTCTCAATTTTATTCCACCCATACTGGAGTAGCTGACGATCAAAACTCTTATGTTGTAACGATTTTCGCTCGGTATGAAATGACTTTTTAAACTGAGCGCGACCTGGTACTATAATGTCTATCGAAAATGATAATTCATTATAGGTTTCGTACGACTTTAAGATGGCTAGGCAATAACGGAAGGGCAATCCGCAGTGTTCGATTTTTGAGTCTATTTGGTGGGGCGAGGAGTGAGCGGGGCGCGCGGCGGCTCACGCGTGAATGGTGATCAGACAGGTCGTTATTAGTTGATAACGATCAGACGGTGGCATGTTATTGGTAGATATTATTGTTTATTATGTTATAGATATACATGCCCAATGAAGGTGTTTGATGTTATTTTTGCCACCAGGTATGTAGCCTTAGGGTCTATCGTAATAGCTTTGTCCACACTGCCTTTTTCTGTTCGTCAAGGGCATGCGTTATAGCGCGGTCAACAGCGAACGTGAGGCATGCCCGCGACCTCTGACCGTATCCAAAAAACAAAAATGACAATGTTGGCGTTGCGTTCGTTGACGCATTCAATTATTGAATGCGCCAAAACGAAAGTTGAATGAAAGAGACGAAAATTGAAGACGAAAGCGCATAGTGTAGACATAGCTATTGGTCATGCGATCTTAATGTTTTGCGCGACTATAATACTTTCATGTTAGTATAGAAGGGTATTACAATATTGCAATAGAAATAATCGACATTTAAGTAAGATAACAGAATATAACTTATGAAAGATTTTGCTACAAAGAGCGTGATTGAAGTCTTAACTCAAACATTTATTGTACCCATTGGTTGTCTAACAATGGTAGTTATATTTATCTAGTCAACACAAGAAAGCTATATTATTATAATTATGCAAAAGATTATTAGAGAAAAGTAATAAAGTGTGTATGTTCATGTATCATGTAGAGAATATATTAAAAAGCAGAAAGTTTAATAAAATATGTTTATAATAATTTTATATAGCAAAATAATAGATTCTGAATTAGTTTTTAAAAGGATTTGAATGTCAATTTAGAAAATTGGTGTATTACTTAAGAACTTGAACAAGAAACGACAACTAGGTTATATTAAAATGGTTTTTAAAAATAAAGCAATATTTCATATTTAGAATCACAAAACCAACATGCTAGAGCAAACCTATGCCTTAGGTTAAGTCATAGAAGTATACAAAGTATAACATAAATTAATGTATATATATATTGTATCTCTAAATTTCTTTGAGGAAGTCAAAATCTATGTAATTTTTTTATTGATGCTTTTGTTAACTAGTTACTAGTCTATAATGCTCTTCCAAGTTAGTTACCAATGTTCCTAATTTAATGAATCATTAATTTAATTCAAGACGTGAGTGGAAGAATAGGGTAAGTAACCTGCAAAAACTTCCCGGTTTTTTGATTATATGGAGGCTTTAGGGACGGAAAAAATATTTGAAATAGAAAAACTATGGATTACATGTGTAGCCGATACATTAGCTAGGTTATGAAGAAGATAAGTTACAAGTTTTAATAAAAATAATTAGGGAAAAAATTTGTTATTGTCCGAATGTTACGAAATGTTACTTGTTCGATTCTTCCACTCACGTCTTCAATTGTGATTTTTAGTTGTGATTTCAACGAGTGATCTCAATAATTTGACTGCACTAATTAAATCACATCAGCAGGGCTATTCACAATCCCCGTTCTAGTCTGATTCGAAATTTAACTGCGCGGTGATTGGTCAACAATGAGCACCGTAAGCGTTTATTGGTTGGTGTGCAGGTAAGTTGTTGGATCCGACGCGATTCAAGCATTGTGAATCAGGCCCAGGAGAATATTATAGAATCAAAATAGATATAAGAAATACCTTTGATAATAATTTGATCACGAAAGAAACTTTTTTTACAAAAAGAAAATGTGATATGATTTTTTATTTAGTGATTAAGTAATAAGTATTATGTGCCATAAACGAAAATATTTATGCAAAAACTATTCATCATATAAACAGTATAAAATAATCATAAGAAAAGAACAAAACATAAACAATAACTGTACCCTTTTTACTTGTAAGAGAATGGGCGTTTTCACACTGCGCGATAACGACACGACACGATACCACAGAATAGATAACGGCCACCGCACATAATAGAAGTGTTTTACCTGAAATAAAACAGATATTAAATACTTACCTTAGTTAAAGTTTACAACCTTGAGTGGCAACCCTAGTTTCCATCACATCTTTTGTCCCTTTCCTTCCTTTACCTCCTATATAGCTATGTATCTCGCTCGCACAATCCCCACCAGGTAGGTGGTCGAGCTGCAATGTCAGCTGCGACCTTTTTTTTTTATTACATTAAATAAGGGGGCAAACGAGCATACGGGTCACCTGATGGTAAGCAACTACCGTCGCCCATGGACACTTGCAACATCAGAAGAGCTGCAGGTGCTTTGCCGAAGACCTGTTCCTCATAGAGTCGAAAGGAACCGCCAGGCAGAAGTTAAATTTGTAAACTTTAACTAAGGTAAGTATTTAATATGTGTTTTATTTCAGGTAAAACACTTCTATTAAACACTTGACATTAGTTAAAGTTTACAACCTTGAGACCTGTTTGTTATCGCCTGGTGGGTATAGTAAACCTAAATTTAGACGCCAATGTGGTTGTATAGGCTAAAAAAGCCCATCCTAAAAAGGAGGAAGAAGTTAAAAATAAAAAGTTGTTATAATAATATTACAACCGGTATATTATATTGATAAGTGCTAGACTACTACAGAAAATAACAATTAGGAGTCCCCTCGATTCCTCATGGATCCCATCATCAGATCACCACTTTTGTGAACATGATACCAAATTCGGATTCAACCCTGTACAACAACAAAAGAATCATGAAAATCGGTCCTCAAACAACGAAGTTGAGTGAACATACAAAAAAAAAAAAAAAATATACAGACGAACATAATATAACCTCCTTTTTGGAAGCCGGTTAAAAATAATCATAAGACAAGAACAAAACATAAACAATAGCTGTACCCTTTTTACTTGTAAGAGAATGAGTTATAGAGAAATGGAGATGTTCAAACATTGATTAAACCACTTATCTTAGCAAAATATTACATGTGTATATTATATCCATTATCCATCTGTGTAAGGGTTAGTTGTTTACGTTATGAGTGTGTTTAGTGTTATTTTACCTTTAAAAACAACATGGTCATTTTGATACACACATAGGTAACATAACTTCTGGACTCAAAAGAGCAACGCAACAGCTGCCTATTGATAAAGACCTAATGTCCTAATGTGAAGGCACATCTAATAATAATTTACTGATCTATTTATAGGAAAATAAATATAGGATATAGGAAAATAAAAATATACAAGTTAAACATGACAATTTTATTGTTTTAACATTTCGAAATATTTTTGTTTACAATATACTACTTAGACCAGTATTTCCCAAAGTGTGGGTGGGCCCTGAAACTATAGGACAATTGTCGTACTCGTTCGATTGTCATTTCTCGTTCGTTCGTCGTCGTGGGTGCGTGCGGGACGGGGGCGGGGAATTCAAACGCAAACGTAATTGTAAGTAAGTAAGGCTGATAATGATGATAATATGGTAGTAAACTACGATAAGAATTAACGGGTAAATGCTGTGATAGCAACATACCGCTTTTTTGTCTTTATTACACTAGGTGGGCTGCGAACTTTAAACTTTCTTATAGATGGGTCGCGGTCCCGACAAGTTTGCGAAACACTGACTTAGACACTATTTCAAATACACTAATAAATACATATTGCACTAATTGTGTTTTATTTGACTTTGCAGTCTCATCTTTTAGACTACTGAGTAAAACAGTGTTATTTACAAAACGTCTGTTCCACAAAAGATTGGTCAATACCTAACAAACTTTTTGTCAAAAAATTCCTTAAATTTTTAAAATTTTGAATGACTTTAGACACTGTAAGGTAATGGTGAAAAAGCAACAAATTTTTCAAATAAATCAATGGTCCTTCTCTGCATCCGTCTTTAAAAATGTTTCATATTCAGCCTCTGACATAAGATCATTTAATTCCTCTGCATTTGTTATTTTAATTTTGAACAGCCATCCTTTATCGTAACATGAGGAGTTTATTAGACCCGGTTTCTTCTCTAGTTCACTATTCTTTTCAACAACTACTCCACTGACCGGCGAGTATATTTCACTAGCTGCCTTCACACTTTCCAATGCACCACACTCATCACCTGCGCTGATTTTAGTGTCTACATCTGGAAGTTGGGCAAACACAATGTCTCCCAGAGATTCTTGTGCGTATTTTGTGATCCCCACCGTGCCTATATCCTTTTCCATTGTAACCCATTCGTGTCGATCCGTATATTTTCTCGTCTTTACTTCACTACTGTATTTTTTTATTATTTCACAAAAACTTAAACTATTTTTCAATGCAGACTGTAAGATACATTGCCTGGATAAATAGTTTCTTGTTTGAAGTAGAACTAATCTTTGGATAGCCATTTCTAAAACGAAAAAAGGGATGATGACTGCAGTGAAGAAAAATTTTAACAGAAGCAAGCTGTAATGATGCAGAATAATATTATATCAGGGTAGGTAAGTAAACTCTATATCGTCTGAGATAAAATGTGACCTATGAACTGAATAGAGATAGGAAAAAAATTACATTTTATGTTAAAATTACTTGATAAGGTTATTTATGTACGGATTACAATCAAACTCAAAACCAATATTAACAACACTAAAATACGAATATAGATACGTAGAATATGTAGAACTAACCTTTTTAAATATAAATGCTACGAAAATAAATACCTACTTTACTTATATTAGCGGAGAAATTATTATTTTTGTTCTTCTTCCTCTTTGATAAATTAAAATGACATTTGACAATTGACAGTGACATTCCTTTTTTAAAGTTATCCAAAGACAATTTTTTTTTTAACTACCGATTCATTGCCATTTGCCACCCTCTTTTTCATAAATATTTTACGCATACCCTAACATTAATCGAATGACGCGTTGGTGCGTCATTGGCCTTGCTGAAAGGTTCAGCGCTTACTTTAGGGATACTAAACCTTTTACTTACCCGAGTAGTAAGTACCAAAAAAATTTAACCTTAAAATAAAATTCTTCTAAACATATTATACAGTATACTATTTTAGAGGACCGGTTGGTCTCTCTAAGAGTTCACTAGAGGTCGGAGGAGTAAAGAGTAAAACTCGATTTACTGTGGTGAACTGGAGTGCTTTATTTACAAAAATGCGCTGCTTATATACAAAAAAATGAGATAATTATTATTATTACAAAATGTACAGAGAGTTAAAAGATTGTTTGTGATTGGCTATTACAAAACAGAAAGAGACATAATGAATGAGATGAAAATATTTACAAACAAGAAAGAGAAAAAATCGAATAAGAAATATTTACAAGATTGAGAAATTATCCGCGCGGGAGATTCGGCCGCACCGCGATTCGTGGCGCTGGGATCGCTTGAGTATAAATATGGGCTCCCGCGGGGCGCGCAGTGTTGCCACTTTAGCCAATTTTTAGCTAGATCTAGCCACATTTTAAAAATATAATAGCTAAATTTTTTAGCCACACTTTATAGTTACTTTCAACACTGTTACTTATTAAATAAGTTACCACTAGGTATTAGTTCAATCAATTTTAATTTGTTATGTAGGACGTACTTAGGCGCGAATGAACAACTGTTTGGTAAGTTTTTAAATTATGAGATGGCAACCCTAAATATGTCTATGGTCTAAGTACCTAATCCTGCCGTGTTTTATTTTCTTTTCGCCGGGGAATACCCTGCATGTGAATCAAAATGTGAGTAGTGACTAGCAGGGCTTCAAATAACGTTATTTTTTCATAACGTTATTGCTTCAAGGGCATAGATAACGTTATGAAAATTTAACCGATACTAGAAATAACGTTATAAATGTATTTAATAACGGTAAATGTTATAAAGTTATATAGGATTTATAACGGTAAATATATGTTCTTTGATAACGTTATAGTCCGTCAAGAAAGTCATGACAGGCGGGAAAATTTTCTAAACGTAATCACGCTTTTAAGGTGTATTTTTTCTTTGTATTTTCACAGATAACGCTTATTACATTTTAAATATGAGTGAGATTGCGGTGCACCACCGTGCACGATCGCATACCTGATACCAGAAAATAACGTTATATTTACCGTTATTATTATAACGTTATTTCTTTGTTATGCCATAACGAAAAAATAACGTTATAATAATAACGGTAAATATAACGTTATTTTACTAGATATCGTTAAAAAAATAACGTTATCTGGCTACCATTATGAAAATAACGGTACGTAACGATATTTTTTCTGTTATTCGATAACGTTATGAAGCCCTGCCTATTATACGGTCAATATTATCACCGTCAGTACCACAGAGTACTTTTTTATATATAGGAATAGAGGTACAACTCGACGGCCAAATAGGGTAAGACAAGTGGCGCTCTCTGGAAGTAGGTTTTGACAACTTTTTGTCAATATATATACCTACATATAGCATTGGTTACTGGGTTTAGGTTGCTTTTTGTTTCTTTTTATAGGATGTTTTTCAATAAATAAAACACTGACAACCGTAATTGATATAATTTATTTTTTTCTTTTAAAACATTTCATATATAATTTTTTCGCTTTCAGCATAAACAAATCCGTATCATCATCACACTCTCTCCTATTCATTAATATTCTATTTATATTCTTACAGTAATTGTAAATGAAGAATCTGCAGGATATATTGATTAAAAAATCGATTAATTTTTCTTTATGCAGTTCACATTTTAAGAAATCAAATTGTATGTGAATAAATATCACTGTTTTAATTATTTTTTTTAAATATTTTTTATCTAAGCACTTTTTAATTATTGTGTAATTTATATCCTGCAGATTCGAAACACAATTCAAGAGAGAGTCACTGGGACTGCAAAGCCATTTTTTATTAGCGTACTCTCTACGTTTTAAATACTCTCCTTCCTGATCGGACATTAAGTTTTTTTTGCATTCACTACAACCCTTGAATTGAAGACTTTCTTCTTAGCGGTTGTAACAAAATAACCGCTAACATATTGTAGCCCCCCAACTATTCGGGGGTCACTTTTGTCTTCAAGGGGTATAATTTCTATGTCCGGAATCTTAGACAGCTCGCAGTTTATTTGTTCTTTGCAGGCCCCGCTTGTGATGAGAACTTCATGCAAAGCATGGCAATTATCCACCTCACAATTTGCCCCAGGGGCATGGACACTAGATAGGCTGTTTATTAAAAGGCTGCTAAATGCTGCTTCAAACCCATCTGGAGTAGGGTTTACGTTCCGGCATCCTTGGCTCCTTATCGATCCAAAAAAAATTTCGATTGGATCCTGGTTCAGATGCCGCAACCAAACCGATGTCACTCCGTACTTCACAGCAATTTTTTTTAATAGTAGTTCTATTCCTTCTAGTGTCCATACCCAGTTATTTAAAGTGGGAACATGCTCCACATTTAAGGTTTTTACATTCACAAACTTCATATTTTTTAAAAATATTTTAGCCTCCATCCATGTTTTGTGATGTGGCGAGTTTGGCGTCGCAGGTCCCAGAAGAGGTTTGCTGTGCTTCTTCCTTTTTCCGAAGCTTCTATTAATTGAGTCAAAAAGTTGGTAAAAAAATAAGATGACGTCTGCGGTGTTTTGCGCATCTTGGGAGATTATTCCTTTTTCTGCAAAAATAAGATAAGAATAAATTATAAATAATATTCCTCACACATTCTCACAACGCAATCTTGTCCCGAACAAAGCATTCCTTGCTTGTAATTTGGGTACCGCAGACAACAAACCTATATTAATAACATAACACCTACAAATGATTGACTTACACGGGAATCGAACCCGCAATCTCCTAAGTAGGCAGATACACTAGCTACTATGGCATCCACAGAGTACTTTTTATATAAGGAAGATCGTCTCGTACAAGTTTTTTTTTTTACAAGAGAAAAGCAGCAGAAGCAATAATACTCACATGCGCGTTAAAAACTTAACGCATGCAAAACAAGACGGATTATTGTTATCTTTCGGATTCCATAAAAATGGGCATGTTTCTTACAAAAGAATAAGCTCCTTGAGGTCATCAAGCTCTAATAGGCTACTTGACCTATTTTTTTTCTTCATTCTAATCGCTTCTTAATCATTCATTTTCACTAAAAAAACTAATATTTTAATATTTTAAACAGTAGAAACCCATAAAAATGTTGATTGAAAAATATGCCCTATATATGGCGCCGAAAACACTGTCCGCCATTGTGCCGCCATAGTGTGACGTCATGTTTTTGTATTTTATACTTTCTTTATTGAAAAAAGTTTTATGTGCTAAACGTACGAGTCTAACAGTGCTTAAAAAATTGAAAAAGAATTTAGAAATCATTTGTAATGTTGAACACTTTTGTAGAAAAGTTTTGGCCATTTCATTTCCTAACTACAATAAATGGAGATAATAATTATATAAAACTGGTTTTATTTTATTTGAATTATTCAAGAAAACATATTTTATAAATCCTTCTAGGCTTATTCATATTATTTATGTACAAATAAACTTACATATAACGAGCGCGATAAATAAAAGATATTAAATTACAAATGGGATGACGTCACATCCAGATCGGAATTACCGCAAAAGCGTTTTCGTCAGTACAATTCCTATTTTTATAAAATCATATTTTAAAATCGACTTTATATTTTATCAATCATAAGCTTTTATTTCACGATAAGGGTGAAATACAGTTTCCTAGGCCAAGTTCTACTAGAAATATGCATTTTTTCAATGAAATTAAATATATGTCAAGTAGCCTATTATTGTTACAAGAAATTTCTATCTCATTATTAAGTATGTTTATTATGAAAATTATATTTATGAATTCTGTATATTATCTGCATATTATATTATACTAGCTATATGACCGATGAACGAACTCGAATTCAAAAATTTAATACTTTTTTGTGAATGAAGGTAGAAAAATAAAAAATCCTAGTTTACGAATCACGCGGCGAGAGCGTCCCTACCTATATAAAAAGCAGTGTCGTCTTCGCGAGTGTCAGTATTCAAAAACGAGCCTCTCAGAACGAATCTCTGCTCGAACGCGCCGCCTAAAAAAAATCAACTTCTACGTCGTTACTATGCGCGATAGCCTATAGAACTATTTAATCAGCCAAGTGTGAATGAGTGTGTGTGTGTAAATCTGTGTCAAGAAAAGAAGAGAAGAGGGCCCTCGAAGCGAAGCTACGGAACCAAACTGAGGTTGGTGAAATTATCTGCTTTTCCCGTCTTTGTTCCCGAGATACAGTCCATTCAACTTAAATTTTTTTCTTTTTTCTTATTTTAAAGGTTTTCTTATTTTTAATCTCCACCAGACGGCTAGGCTTTCTATTGGTTCCCCACCGATCTGAAATTATCTGTAGGTTGGCATCAGGGCTTCATAACGTTATCGAATAACAGAAAAAATATCGTTACGTACCGTTATTTTCATAATGGTAGCCAGATAACGTTATTTTTTTAACGATATTTAGTAAAATAACGTTATATTTACCGTTATTATTATAACGATATTTTTTCGTTATGTTTAAACGAAAAAATATCGTTATAATAATAACGTTATTTTCTGGTACCAGGTATGCGATCGTGCACGGTGCACTAAATCTCACTCGCAGCCCACTTTTTTGCGAGATTTGTGTGAAAATACAAAGAAAAAAATTTAGAAAATTTTCCCGCCTGTCATGACTTTCTTGACGGACTATAACGTTATCAAAGAACATATATTTACCGTTATAAATCCTATATAACGTTATAACATTAACCGTTATTAATATCAATTTTTAACGTTATTTTTAATATCGGGTAAATTTTCATAACGTTATTTAAGCCCTTGAAGCAGTAACGTTATGAAAAAATAACTTTATTTGAAGCCGTGGTTGGCATCACGGATACATATTGGTTGTTTCTAAAAAATATCAGTGTACTGTCAAGTGTGGCATAAATCAAAATATCTTAAACCTAAGCGATCATTGGCCTAAGCGATTAGGTCAGTATACTGGTAACAGTTTAGGAACACGCAAATTGTCAAACTGACAACTGATAGAGTTTTGGCGGGCATGTCATGGGCATGTCACTTTCAAACTCCTACTTTTTATTGTTGGTGTGGTTTTTATAATTCCTGTGATATTTGGTGTGAATATCGGTAAATAGGGCTATTTCTTCCGTGAGTTGAATGGAAAATGGAAACTGTTTGACAATCAAATTAAAAAGTTAGGAGGCGAAACTTTTTATTTTAGCAATAACAACACTCTTTTGACATTTGTTCCTTTGACTTGCTGTTTTTGGCGGGAAGAGGAAGGCGCCTTTTTTTAACAATTTGGAAAAATCGTATTTAATAGTTTTTATACATTAAAAGTACTTTAAAAGTACTTTTATATAGTATATGCAGGACGAGAGCGAACTATAAATCTTCGTCATCGACGAAAAGGAAAATAGATGATATCTCAGGCGATAAGTACAAACCCTTTAGTAAGCCTTCGTATTCTAGAAAATATCCTGACAATAATTGCAGCGGAGAATTTATTGTCTTCGTCGAACATTGTAATGATACAAAAATAGGAAACATGAACCCCCTTAGCTTTTCGAAAATTTTCAAAAACGCAAAAGGAGTTTATGAAAGAGCTAGAATAAGCGCCCGCAAAATAAAAATAACTTTCAAACAAGCGGCATTGGCTAATGATTTCCTCAATGCATCATTTATTCAAGAAAACAATCTAAGAGCATATATCCCAGCAGCCTCTGTGGAAAGGGTTGGGGTAGTTAGGTACATTCCTAAGGAAATTAGTAATACGGATTTATTTGAAAAAATAAGTAGCGATATTGACATAACTGGTATAAGTAGATTTATGAAAAAAGAAAATAATACATTTGTTCCGTTAAATACTATTACCTACTGTTACCTTTTCTGGCACTGTACCTATAACCACAATGCAATAGGCTACTTGACCTATTTTTTTTCTTCATTCTAATCGGTTCCTAATCATTCATTTTTACTAAAAAAACTAATATTTTAATATTTTAAACAGTAGAAACCCATAAAAATGTTGATCGAAAAATATGCCTTTTATATGGCGCCGAAAACACTGTCCGCCATTGTACCGCCATAGTGTGACGTCATGTTTTTTGTATTTTATACTTTCTCTATTGAAAAAAAGTTTTATGTGCTAAATGTACGAGTCTAACAGTGCTTAAAAAAATTAAAAAATAATTTAGAAATCATTTCTAATGTTGAACACTTTTGTAGAAAAGTTTTGGCCATTTCATTTCCTAACTACAATGAATGGAGATAATATATAAAACTGATGTTTTATTTGAATTATTCAAGAAAATACATTTTATAAATCTTTCTAGGCTTATTCATATTATTTATGTACAAATAAACTTACATATAACGAGCGCGATAAATAAAAGATATTAAATTACAAATGGGATGACGTCACATCCAGATCGGAAGTACCGCAAAAGCGTTTTCGTCAGTACAATTCCTATTTTCATAAAATCATATTTTCAAATCGACTTTATTTATCAATCATAAGCTTTTATTTCACGATAAGGGTGAAATACAGTTTCCTAGGCCAAGTTCTACTAGAAATATGCATTTTTTCAATGAAATTAAATATATGTCAAGTAGCCTATTTCTTAGATGGATGGAGATATAAGGTTCATAATTATATACTTCCAGTTCTACAATGTTTTAAATGCTTACTTTTCAATCACTCTGCAAAATATTGGTGTGCGTCCCCCCAGAAAGCCCAATCGAGCTAGGTGTATTTTCAATATATCAGAATTTAGAGCAAAAATAGAGCACCTCTACAGTCAAGTAAAAAAATTGGAGCATTAATACGAACGACGCTGCGAGCTAAAAACCGTGGGCTTGCTGACGTCCTGTCCCGTCAGCACGCCCAAGCTAGATCTCGGGAACCGTTGAGAGTACTATCGTGTATTGTGGTTCAAATTTTCGAGCAAAATTGGAGCACTCTGCTCCCGTGAAATCAACTTCGAAACTAGAATGTGAAAGGAGTTAGACGTGATTAACCGGTGGGCTTACTGGCGTCCTGTCCCGTCAGCAAGCCCACGCAGATCTCTGAAACGGTAATGATTTGGATTATGATTAAAAACTCTACAATAGAGCCCTATTTAGAGCACTCTGCTCCAAAAAAAATATTAATGTAGCTTCAATAGTTATCGAGTTACAGGCCTTTGAAAACGGGCTTGCTGACGTCGCGTCCCGTCAGCAAGCCCATTTGGAGCGTGAAAACTACTGAACGGAGAGTCGTCAAAAATATCTCAAATCTTAGCTTAGAATGAGAGAACTATGCTCCAAATAGATCAAAATCCTAGGTTCTACGGTTTTCGCGCTATCAGCGAAAAACACTTCAGCCGCCAAAATTTGTCGATTTTCACAATCGGGCGACGTTGCCGTTCCGCGCAACAAGCAAATGAACGCTTCATTTGCCGTTGGTGTACACGAGAATGAACCTTCAGATGGTTTATTTAAGAGTCTCTTTACTTGCAATCCTAAGATGGCACGTAGTTTATGTCTGATATAATAGACCAGCAGCTATCGTTGCTAATTCGACATTTGTAATCTTCTTGTAAGTTCATGTAAAAGTAAGCTTGTTTGCCTACTCCCTATATTGAAATGTTACCTAATAATATTTCATTTGATGTGATGTGAGTCATCACAGCATGATTAAGGGCCTACACGAGCCATAATGGCGCCGCCATTAGTTAAAAATAATTACTCACGTAAGTACTAAGTAGTACCTACTTTTAAACGAAAACTCAGTTTTCAAGTTAGGCATTTATTTAGAAACAATCAATCGGCAATATATAGAAAGCTGTGTAATATCTATTATTTTTAACTGAGAAATTATTTTTTAACTGATGGCGGCGCCACTTAGGCTTGTGAAGTTGTGATCTTAATAGAAGTGTTGAAATAAAACAAGAAACATACAAATGTGTAAATGTTATAATTGTTACAAATCAGTCTTGTTTATAAATTAGAATAGGTAAGGTGCCTGAAGGTACCTTTCGCACCTTTGCTTCTTATAAAACAGTCTTAATCATCATTTGGTTTCTTATGTTACTTTACTACGATTATGATTAAATAAATATAGCGTTTCATTTATTGTAGTGTTCCTGTTACGTTTTTTCCAAACATGTTGAAATAAAATTTAAAATAAACTAACAGACAATATAAGTAAACATCGTAACAATAGGTAGGTATAGTGCTTAAGCAAAGTTATACAACAATTTTTATCACATTTTTAGTCATAAAATGGCACTAAAATTATGTAAAGTTTCATGTGCACAATCACCTCTTTATTTGTGTCCATTTCGCTATAATCCTCACTTTTGAAACCTTCATGAAAATCAATTTTGAGTAGGTATGCCAAAAAATATTCATGAAATAGTCGTGACTACATGCCGAATCTCGAAAATAGTCCTTCAACGATTCCAGAGTTATAAAGGTGTGTTGAGAATTTTTTATATGTATAGTTTACATGGGTTATATGGGTTTTTAACATACTTATACAGAGTAAACCAGGTCGAAATTTATATCGTTTGGGACGACTATTTCCGGACTATTTTTTGATACCAAGTTTATACTGAAATCCGTAAACGTTTAGTAGAAAACAGGTGAGGATTATACCGAAAAAGCATGTCGCTATAATCCTCACCAAGGTACCCATAACTCTGGAATCGTTGAAGGACTATTTTCGAGATTCGGCATGTAGTCACGACTATTTCATGAATATTTTTTGGCATACCTACTCAAAATTGATTTTCATGAAGGTTTCAAAAGTGAGGATTATAGCGAAATGGACACAAATAAAGAGGTGATTGTGCACATGAAACTTTACATAATTTTAGTGCCATTTTATGACTAAAAATGTGATAAAAATTGTTGTATAACTTTGCTTAAGGCGACGCCTTGATAATTTGGCTGTAGCGATGCCTATTTTTCTCAGCAATGACTAAAGCTAAGAAATTAAAGTTCATTGTCAGTAATCATCATGTCTTTGTCTTTGAATTGCCCATAGCATAACACGATTGGACAACTTTTATAACACAGAATTATCAATCGAAAAGACCTCTGTAAAAATAGGGATTCCTATTTATCCAACAGAGGAGAGTGATTTAAGGTTCCAAAATTTGTACATAAATTGGTTGAAGCATACTCTTTAATATGTGCATAGCTTATATGAAATGTATTTATGGTTTTTAAATTACGCAACAAAAACCATTTTGTCGCTTACGCCCTTTCCATTTTTTGCTGTTCCATTGCTTGTTTTCTATGAGAGACCGGCCCGGCCTCTCATAGAAAACAAGCAATCTAAAACATATCCAACACGGTTTCTTACTTTAGCGCGGCGTCACCTTAAGCACTATACCTACCTATTGTTACGATGTTTACTTATATTGTCTGTTAGTTTATTTTAAATTTTATTTCAACATGTTTGGAAAAAACGTAACAGGAACACTACAATAAATGAAACGCTATATTTATTTAATCATAATCGTAGTAAAGTAACATAAGAAACCAAATGATGATTAAGACTGTTTTATAAGAAGCAAAGGTGCGAAAGGTACCTTCAGGCACCTTACCTATTCTAATTTATAAACAAGACTGATTTGTAATTATAACATTTACACATTTGTATGTTTCTTGTTTTATTTCAACACTTCTATTAAGATCACAACTTCACAAGCCTAAGTGGCGCCGCCATCAGTTAAAAAATAATTTCTCAGTTAGAAATAATAGATATTACACAGCTTTCTATATTTTGCCGATTGATTGTTTCTAAATAAATGCCTAACTTGAAAACTGAGTTTTCGTTTAAAAGTAGGTACTACTTACGTGAGTAATTATTTTTAACTAATGGCGGCGCCATTATGGCTCGTGTAGGCCCTTAATCATGCTGTGCTGACTCACATCACATCAAATGAAATATTATTAGGTAACATTTCAATATAGGGAGTAGGCAAACAAGCTTACTTTTACATGAACTTACAAGAAGATTACAAATGTCGAATTAGCAACGATAGCTGCTGGTCTATTATATCAGACATAAACTACGTGCCATCTTAGGATTGCAAGTAAAGAGACTCTTAAATAAACCATCTGAAGGTTCATTCTCGTGTACACCAACGGCAAATGAAGCGTTCATTTGCTTGTTGCGCGGAACGGCAACGTCGCGCGATTGTGAAAATCGACAAATTTTGGCGGCTGAAGTGTTTTTCGCTGATAGCGCGAAAACCGTAGAACCTAGGATTTTGATCTATTTGGAGCATAGTTCTCTCATTCTAAGCTACGATTTGAGATATTTTTGACGACTCTCCGTTCAGTAGTTTTCACGCTCCAAATGGGCTTGCTGACGGGACGCGACGTCAGCAAGCCCGTTTTCAAAGGCCTGTAACTCGATAACTATTGAAGCTACATTAATATTTTTTTTGGAGCAGAGTGCTCTAAATAGGGCTCTATTGTAGAGTTTTTAATCATAATCCAAATCATTACCGTTTCAGAGATCTGCGTGGGCTTGCTGACGGGACAGGACGCCAGCAAGCCCACCGGTTAATCACGTCTAATTCTTTCACATTCTAGTTTCGAAGTTGATTTCACGGGAGCAGAGTGCTCCAATTTTGCTCGAAAATTTGAACCACAATACACGATAGTACTCTCAACGGTTCCCGAGATCTAGCTTGGGCGTGCTGACGGGACAGGACGTCAGCAAGCCCACGGTTTTTAGCTCGCAGCGTCGTTCGTATTAATGCTCCAATTTTTTTACTTGACTGTAGAGGTGCTCTATTTTTGCTCTAAATTCTGATATATTGAAAATACACCTAGCTCGATTGGGCTTTCTGGGGGGACGCACACAAAATATTGTTTTAATGAACAAGCATGTTCTAAATGTGCAGAGAATCATTCCTATAAAGAATGTGCATCAGAAGTTTAAAAATGTAAAAACTGTGGAGGTAATCACCTAGCTATTTCTAAGGAGTGCCCAATTAAGGCTTCTAAAATTAAGAAAAACATATCTTTGAGAAATAATAATTCTACTTATGCAGACATAACAAATAATTTAACATATTTCCCACCTCTGACAAAAACTAAACCTCAAAATGTTAAAATTGTACCAGAAAAGATATCAGCCCAGGACATTATTAATAATCAAAAAATTTTAGAAGCCATAATAAGCACTTTGTAAGTATAGGAAATTCTAATGAGATTAATACTACAACACATATTAAACAAACATTCATTAAAAACTTTAATAAGTAATGGATAGTATTAATATTGTACAGCATAACATCCAGAGTTTAAATAATAAAAAACATTTACTTCAATCACTCTTAATAGATAAAGAAATAGATATAGCTTTATTAAATGAAACATGGCTGAAAACTTCAAGTCCTCGGATTCATTTCCCTGGGTATAATTTCATTTTTAAAAATGCTTCAAATGAACACTGAGGAGTGGCAATAATTATTAGGAATTCTATAAAGTATGTGCAGCATCCGACTCCAAATTATCAAGATATACAGTCTGTATTGCTATAACCATAGAAACAGGTATAGGTTCCATTACAATCCTTTGCATTTACAGTCCACCTAGAAACAAAATTAATATAACAAAATTAAAAAACAATAATTAACAATCTTCCTAAACCTATTATCATATCGGGTGATTGTAACGCCCATCACATAGCTTTTGGTTGTACAATAAATAATACAAGAGGACGAGACTTGTATGAAGTTATAGATGAATATAATTTATGTATTTTAAATACAGGTTGTGCTACTACAGTAAGTAGACCAAACAATAACACTTCTGCAATTGATGTTACACTAGTGAGCCCAGAGCTGGCTCCCTATTGTGAATGGTATGTCGGTGAGGATCCGTTGGGAAGTTATCACTTTCCAACTTTTACAAAACTTAATACTTCTCCTATGCAATATGACATAAATAAAAATGTAAATAAGTATTTATTCAAAAAAGCTAACTGGGATAAGTTCTTTAATATGTCAAATGATTTATTTCAAGATTTTGAATATAATTTACAAAATCCTTTAGAAAGTTATAATCATTTCTGTGATCTACTAAACACTTTAAGAGATGAATGTGTTCCAAAAATTATAATAACTAATTCATCTAAAAAAATTTAAAAAAGGGTACCTGCTCCGTGGTGGAATGATATTTGTGATAGGGCTGTAAAGGATTGTGGAGAAGCTTTGGAAAAAAATTGAAATAATTTGAGTATGGAAAATTATATAAATTATAAGAGATTAGATGCATTCAAAAAAAGGATTATAAAAGAGGAAAAGAGAAAAAGTTGGCAAAATTTATGCTCTACATTTAATAGATCCACCCCAGTCACAAATATTTTGAATTTTATCAAAAAATATAAGCGTGCACATTCTAGCATAAATAGTAAATGTGATAGTTTTGTACCAGAATTTTTAGACAAATTTACAAATGATGAAGTATGTGACAGTTCATTAGAAGATATATTTAAAAGTAATAATGATAGTGAATATTTCAACTTTTTCATGAAAGATTTTAGCTGGGATGAATTTCATAGTTCCTTAATGTCAAGAAGAGATTCTACTCCTGGACTGGATAATTTACCATATTTAATGATTAAAAATGTACACAAAAACGCACAAGTAGTTCTTCTTGATATCTACAATCACTTATGGTCCAAACAAGTTGTTCCCGACGAGTGGAAAACTCAGTGTGTTTTGCCCATTCTGAAAGAAGATAAGCCAATCCATGATCATAATTCTTACCGTCAAATATCACTCACTTCATGCATAGGAAAAGTTTTTGAAAATATGATAAAAGCTAGGTTAGACTACTTTACAGAAACTAATTCAATATTACCAGATTTTCAGCTAGGTTTCCGTAAAGGAAAAAGTACAGTTGACGGCTTTGTTTCATTTCTTAATGATATTAAGAATTCTTTAATGGCTCATTCAAATGCAATTTGTGTATTTTTAGATGTGCAAGGAGCATACGATAATGTTAATTTGTCTGTACTTATAAAGGTTTTAAGTGAATTGGGCATTCCTGGTAGATTTTTAAATTGGATATATATATTCTTGAATCACCGTCTTGTCTATGTGAAATTTAATGATATACTACATGGTCCAAAATTTGCACATAAAGGCTTAATGCAAGGAGCAATATTGTCTCCAATCCTGTATAATTTACATACATCACAAATTTGTAAATATGTAAAAGTATTAGGTGTTAATGTTCTACAATATGCTGATGATATTGTTATATATTGTATTAATCGTCTACTACGCTCGGCCAATTGTAATATTAATTTAGCTCTTAAGCAACTGTTAAATTATTACAATAACGAACTAAAACTAAATATTAATTCTTCAAAAAGTTCAGTTATGACTTTTGGTAAAAGTCAATGTAATGTTCAAGTTAAATGTAATAATGAAGTAATCTCAATAGTAAATGAACATAAATTTCTAGGTATAGTTTTAGATGACAAACTCAAATTTATATATAGATTATATATATAACATATAGATATATATAATATATAACATATAACATATAGATTATATATGTAATAAAGCTTACCAGCGACTCAACATATTGAGATGCTTAGCAGGAGTTTTTTGGGGTGCTGATCCAAAAATTCTCTCAATGTTGTATAAAAGTTTAGTTAGGAGCCACTTTGACTATTTAGCATATATTAATATTAAATTTGCTTAGCATATATTAATGCTAGCGCTAGTCTTCTAAAAAAGTTAGATATAATTCAAAATCAAGCGCTGCGCATTATAACTGGTGCGATGAAATCCACCCCGATAAACTCAATGGAAGTTGGAACTTGTATACCTCCTTTATTCTTGAGACGACTCATGTTAGCTAAGAAATACTTTGTTAAGATGATTGCAAAAAACTGAAAGTATCTGAGGAAATAGCTCACAGAACACTTTTACTCCTATCGGAGAATGACAACTCTATACAATCAGTTTTTACTACCGCCATCTATATGCAGCCCGTACCGTACTAATCGGAAAAAAATGAGCGCGGGAAATTTCAAATTATTAGTGCGGTAAATTTAAATTCTATAGTTTTAAATGGGGGTTCTTAAAGGGTATTTTTTTAGTTGTAAGAAAAACTAAATAGGTAAACCTATTATTCGGACTGTCGTTTACCTATTTAGCTTTTCTTACAACTAAAAGTTTACATAATATGAAATAAAACAAATAGGTATATTAATAACATTTTGGTTTTATTGAAAGTTCACGTCTTACATTCTCCATTTATAAAATATATTACTTGAAGGAACAGACTCTTATAAAATAAAATATTACTGCTACTTACAGATATATTTAATAGAATCAGGCAATACTTTGCAAAATTTGAATACTTTAAAAAGTGTATTTATTTATACAAATATTACATACTAGATGACGCCCGCAACTCCGTTGCGCCAAAATAGTTTATCGCGAAGGAACCATACATTTTTCCGGGATAAAAAGTATCCTATGTCCTTTCCCGGGACTCGAAGTATCTCCATGCCAAATTTCAGCAAAATCGGTTTAGCGGTTTTAGCGTGAAGACAGACAGACACACTTTCGCATTTATAATATTAAGTATGGAAGTATGGAATAAAAATTATGTGTAGAACTTTGTGAATCAGTTTTTCTTACATTTTGTTCAACCATACATTTCACTCAACATTAAATTTAAAATGCTATACTTAGCAAAATATAACATATTATTATATTTTCTGTGGAGAATGCTTACTTGGTATTTTGTATGCAATTACTGGTGTAAAATAATTTTCATTTTAAGTTTTAAAGAAGAAGTCGAAGCTTCTTCAGCAAAAGAACGGTTTTTTAAAACGCAGAATCTCTTTATGCATATAAAAAACACACAGTTAATAATTGTTTCCAAATTGTTATCTTTGTGTAAATTGCATGGTTGAATAAAATCAAACTTGACAATACTATTTATGCGATCTAAAATTTTTATCTTTATCATTTTAACAAAGGCATTATCTTTTAAAAATTATTAATAACTGATGCACATAACTCTACACAGAAAATAAAATCTTTATGGGCATAATTTAAAGCTTGAGAATCCGTTCCATATTCCCTGTTTGCGACAAAATTGTGTGTTATATCTATGTTATCACTAACAAATATTTTTCTACATATTTCACAATCCTTCAATGGTAGTTTCTTTAATATAAATCCCGCCACATATGCACATGCCTGTATTTCAGGATTGTTTGTGTTTATTGCTTCATCAACTTCAAAATACAGAGCATATGACGTTGAAGATGATGAAGCAGTAACAACTGAGTCTTTTTTTTCCTGCGCAGACTGCGAAACTGACAAGAAGCTATCAAAATTATTAATTATAACATTGTTGTCAGTTTCGCAGTTTCCAGTAGTTCCCATATGTGATAAATTACTAATTATGGCAGCTTTGAGCCCAGCTACAAATTGTCCGCATGTAGGGTTTGTGTTTGAGCCACAGTTCCCACGAATACACCCAAAAAGATTTTCTAGGGCATCTTGTTGGAGTCTTCTTGTAGCTAGGCCTTTCACATTATATTTTTTACTTAAATTTCTCCATACCCTTTCTACAGCATTTAAGAGTCCATATCCAGCCCTCTAGCGATGGAGGTTTACGTGGACTGCCTATAAATTTTAGTGTAGAAAAAAAAAATTTTCATTTTTTGAAAGAAAATTAAATGGGGGCTGGTTGCTGTTAAGTTTGTGGCATGACATTTTCCTCTTCTTAAATCCGATGTTTCACTGTTTAAACAGTCAAATATTTTGTCCATATTGGCAACAACATTTGCTGTTGTTGTGGCTGCAGCTGTAAGGCTTCCTGTAAATGAAAATGAATGTATTAGAACGGAAATAGAACCTTATCTTTATTTAAATACATTTTTAAAATAGTAGGTAGTGTATTATTTGATATAAAAGTCCGCGACAAAATCCGTAATTGTTAAATCTTATAATATCATGAGTGATACTCGCGAAAACTTAAGAAATCATTAAAGTAAAAGTTGTTGATATTATTTATATAATGATTGTATCGAGTTATCTATATATATATTAATACGTGAGAGAAAAACTTTGTAACCCTTTTTACAAATTTTTACAAACTTTTAAAATGGGAAAACATACGTGCATGAAATTTCACACAGTTACAGTTTATATGGAGAAGGAGTGCATCGAGCCAATATTATTTTAAAATTATGTTTTTATCATACATTTTTTTAACAATTAAAACGTTAAACACATTACAACATACACACTAGGAAAGATGACAGGTTTTTGAGTGACAAGCCTATACATTACGAATTATACTCTTTTATTTATGGTTGAAGTCTGTTGACAACAAGTTGACGAATTGAAAATGGATTATAGTTTTTAAGGCCTGTATTCATTTTGATTAGTGCAAGTGCAAGTGACTAGTAATTGAGGCAGTGGAGTGCAGGTGTGTAGTGCAAGTAGTGTCCAATTCTTGTTTAGTGGCTCTTTAGTAATTTAATTTAGTAAATTCAGTAGTCGCTGTCAACACGAGCGTCCAAGTTTCAAAAATAAAACTGCCATTTTGACATGTCCTTCATTTTTAATATTGGTTTTATTAAAAACGAGCTTTTGCCCGCGGCTTCGCTCGCGTTAAGAAGTATTGTTATATACAAACTTTGATCCCCTATTTTCACCCCTTGGAGGTAGAATTGATCAAAATCCTTTCTGCCTCATGATGATGCCTCATGATCAAAAACCTGCATGCCAAATTTCAGCCCGATTGGTCCAGTGGCTTGGGCTGTGCGTTGATAGATCAACATGTCAGTCAGTCACCTTTGAGTTTTATATATAAAGACCACGAAGTATTTTTATATGTCCTTTCCCAGGACTCAAAGTATCTCCATGCCAAATTTCAGCAAAATCGGTTCTGACTTCTGAGGTATAAACGTGAAGAGGTAACAGACAGACAGACACACATTCGCATTTATAATATTATTAGTATATTAGTAAGTAATAAGTATGGATTAGTATGGAAGTAATTGAAAGGGTGTCCTTTTGTACTTTTAATAGGTATATTATTTAATAATTATATACTATATCTATGGACGCTTCACACGGCACACCACGTCAGTCTGGCCCATAAAGTTAATATACCTAGCGGAATAATAGTAACAATCTCGAGCTGTCAAACGTAACCAAAATTGGTTTTCATCTGTCACGCACTTGCACTCGCAAAAAATATAACACGCTTTTAATCACGTTACTACGCAGCCGACTAGTCACTTGCACTAATCAGTCGCTGTCCACATTACTTTCTACTAATCACTCATCACCTGTACTAGTCACCTGCACTTAATCACTAATCAAAGTGAATACAGAACTAATCACGTTACTACGCAGCCGGCTAATCACTTGCACTAAACAGTCGCTGTCCACACTTACTTTTTCCTAATAACTAATCACTTGCCCTAATCACTTGCACTTATTACTAATGAAAGTGAATACGGGCCATAAGGGTATGCGCGCACGGGCAACTTAGTTGCTCGGCGATTTATTTGTCTCTTTCGTGAAATAAATAAAAAACCGAAGAAAGCGTCGAAAAATAGAATATTGGGTGCATCCATTATGGAGCGATCGGCTATGTATATGAAATTTAGAGCATACCCAAAGACTTGATCGAGAGACAAATAAATCGCCGAGCAACCAAGTTGCCCGTGCGCGCATACGCTTAGATACTACATATTAGACAATGCTTACACGGCCAGTCTGAGATCAGCTGAGTCCCAGAGACAAGAATTGAAGAAAAATATGATAAAATCAATATTTTCTTACAAAATATTGACTTTATCAAAAAGGTAAGGTAGTAGTCGTAATGTCATTGAGAGTAAGGTCGAATTTCGACCATTGGGCGATCTCTAGTACATTTATGATTTAATTATACATACATACCATCAGATATTTTAGAGTACAATCCAGCTGCAACTGAATGGCTCAACACTTGAGCAGCTAAATTTACTTTCATTTTTTGCTTCGTATTGGGGTCCAAATGGTCTTTTCTAAGGCAGGGTGCAAAAACAAAATTTGGGTTCTTAGAGTCCATTTCATAGAATTGTTTTATGTGCTCCCATTTAGCAATCCCTGTAAATAAGAAATTATTAGCAAAACAAGAAAATCATATTATTAATACATAGTGAAAAACTTTGTAACCCTTTTTTATGAAAAATGGGGAAACATAGGTGCATGACATTTCGCACAGTTATAGTTTATATGGTGAAGGAGTGCATCGAGCTAATATTATTTTGGATTTATGCTTTTAACATACATTTTTTAACAAATATAACATTGCACACACTACAACGTACACACTAGGGACAAGCCTTTACATACGAATTGTCTAGATTTATAGTTGAAGGTTGTTGTCAAACTGAAAATAGATTTAGTTTTTTTTTATTAAATCTTAAATCATAAAGTTAATATACTTATAGGTATATTACCTTTATGTCTTAAATACTGTTAGAAAATTATTACTGCACGGCCAGTCTGTCATCATTTGACTTAATAAAGTCAAAGACTGAGACTGTCGCAGGAATTATGTCTAAAAAATAATAAAGTAAATTTTTGACAATAGAATATCAATAGAAAAGCGTTGGAAACTTATAATTTATATCTGAGTCGAATTTCGACCATTGGGATTTATCTCTAGTATAAAAAATTATGTGAAAATATTAGCTTCCTTAAAACCATATTGAATTTAAATTTTTAAAATTAAAACTACGCAATATTGATGTGTAGAATAATGCCCTAACTTACCTCTTCCTGTCTGTAGGCTGGAGTTTATGTCTGTACTGCATTCGATATGTGGTGTGTCATAAATTGACACAATTTCTTTATTTTGTAAAGTTATATAAGGATGTTCCATAGATTGAAAGTGCTCTTCTATTGACACCATCCATGTCACATACTGTAGCTGAAATATTTACACCGGCTTCATGACACTGATGTAGTACCTGAAATAATATAAATTCGATATTAGGCAATACATAACATAATAATGTAATAAGTATATATATTAATACGCGAGAGAAAAACTTTGTATCCCTTTGACGAAAAATGGGTAGGTGAATGAAATTTTGCATAGTTAGTTTATATGGTGAAGGAGTGCATCCAGCTAATATTATTTTGAAATTATGTTTTTATCATACATTTTTTTAACAAATAAAACATTACACACACTACAACACACACACTAGGAAAAATGACAGATTTTTGAGTGACAAGCCAAATTTCGACCATTGGGCGATCTCTAGTAATTAATAAATATAAGTGTGATAAATTATAATCAATACATTATAATTAATAATACCATACAATAATATAAACTTTAGTTACCTCTTTAATTATAACAGCTAATCTATCTGCTGTAACAAAACCACTAGAAAAATAATGGGCTAGAGGCTGCTTAATCTTTTTTCTTATTCCTGCTATCATAAAAACCAGGGCATAGCTAGCAATTAGTCCCGCCTGCACACCATGATCTTGAAAACCCTCTATCGAGTCCGCTTTGCAGTCATAATTTAAATGTTTTTTTATTGACATTTCATCAAACATTAATACATATTCATTATCACTATTCTTTTGAGTTTTAACAAACTCTTTCAGGATTTTGAACACCTGTTCATTATGTCCTACACCAAAAGGGATTTTATTTAAAAGATTTTTCAATGTGCTTGGTGCAGGCAAGGTAAATAGCCTCCTGAGCAGGCGGTAGCATGTTGGGGATCTTTTAAATAGTCGTAAGGCTATAATCTTCTCTTCTTTTGACCACCTTCTCCCTTTTAGATGGCATTTAGTTTTTTATTTGTCCTTGTAAAAGTATTGCAAATGCTGGACTTATTTTTTTTGACAATTTTTTTACTGAATTGTCTGCCTCAATTTCTTTTAAAATATTTATTTTTAATTTCATTTTCTTCAGACGATTTTGCAGCAGACATATTTTTCCCATATATTTGCTGCATTTTTTAGATAAATCTATCTCCCTTTCTGTTGGTTTTGTAGTAGTATATTGTGGGCTGAACCTGATTTCAATAAGATTGAAGCTCTTCTCTCCAAGGGGTTCTCGAGTTTGAGAAGGTCCAGGTTGACACACAGGCAACTCATATTTAGACTGCAAGAGACAAATTAAATACTTAAAAAAAACATAAATTAATAGTGTGTGACCGACACTTATTTTCAATGGATAAGTAGACAGACAAAATGACAAGATACACAAATAGAAAAAAAAACATGAATTGGCTAAGAAGATGTAACCCATCAATCCACAAGCGGCAACCGGCTGCCACATAACAATTTGAAAATATATTGTGTCTGCAATATCCAGGTTGGAGGTGCTACGTTATTGTTATTGCAAGGCTTAATTGAAGGATACAATATATTAAATTTGACTTTCTATTTACTGTGTAGATATTTGTAATTTACAAAATAAATTGTTTAATTAATTGTATCACATGTTCATGACACTTTATAAAATGGTGGCATTAGTTTTGAAAGCCACCACATACCAGTAGTTTTGAATGATGTATAAAACAGATGAAATAAAATGTCACTTACGTCACATGGGATAGCTGTCCTTGATATGAGCTTTTTACTAAGATCAATGAAGTCTGTCTCTTTGAAGTGTCTCTCACATAACATCCTATGCTCAGAGTGCAGTTTTTGTTGGACTTCCAATGTATTATTTCCATCTGGAAATACAAATCTTGCCCATGACTCACAACTGAAAATAAAAAATACATAAATTATTATAATAAACAAAACAGGGGTTGATTTTTGAGAAAAGTTTGAGCTTTTTGCTCCCCTTAGCACCCCCTATCGATTGGTATATTCAAAAAGGGTGTTATAAGAGGTTAACATTTTGACGATAAATTTTTGTCTTTTTTCCACAGTGCCCCATTTCCTTCAGTCCAACCGAAGAATTATTTTTATTTCTAAGCCCTAAGGATACACTTTCTCATTACTTCTAAAGTTAAAATGTGGCAGTGTAAATGAAAAGGTACCCATCCTGTTACACATATTTAAGTAATCGAGTTACATGAGTTTTTGTGGATACTGGTGAAAAAAGTGCCAAAATGGGTTTGTTATATTGGGTTCTTTCCCAAGTAGCATTTTAGGATCTATATCGTAAGTTTAATGGTACACATGTACTCCACAAGATGTA